>CAJVPN010000180.1:0-38706 GCA_910592215.1 Entrophospora candida
ATTTTATCAAGCGGCATAGGATTTTCTTTATCAACTTGAATATCTAATAGTATTTGTAATCCTTTTTTATTAGTAATTTTAAGGGCATAATTTGGATAGATTTTGCTGACAACTCCTTTAAGAGGACTTTTTATCTTTCAGCCACTTAAATCGCAAAAATAATAGGCTTTTCCAAGCAGCGATTTTTTGTTTTTTTTAATAATTCGGCACTTAACTGGTTGTGATAAACCTTCATTATGTCAGCCAATTATTCACCGAAAAAAATTTTTTAATTTAACCCAATCGATTTGGAATTTCATATAAGGAGATTTTAACGACCGTTGTTATTGCTAAAAAACTTTTTTAAAATGTTTTAACAGATAACTTTCCACTCAAAAAAATTAAAAAAAAGCAGAGCAAAGTCGTATTTATTACCTTAATTTTTCTAACAATAACTTTCTATTAACTTAATAACTGGTTCTCACAAGTCAATCTCAAAAGTATTTTTTTTTCCTTGAAGTACCATCGCAATCCGTTCTAACCCTGCTCCAGTGTCAACGCACCTTTCGGCTAAGGGTAAATAATCTTTTTCTTTGTGATAAAATTCAGGAAAAACAATATTACAAACTTCAATAAATCGTTTATTATCTAAATCTTCAATATTTTTTGGCAAATTACCTTCCGGGTGGAAAGCAAAATAAATTTCAGTATTAGGACCGCAAGGACCATCACCCATATCTCAGAAATTAGTTTTCTTACTTCCAAGCAGTATGTGATTTTCCTTTACACCCTGATTTTTTCATACTTCGTAACTAACTTTGTCGTTTTCTCACACTGTAATAAAAAGAAGTTGAGGACTTATGTTTAATCATTTTGGCGAGGTAAATCATTCTCAAATGATCGGAATAGTCTCTTTTTTGAAATTACCTCCAACCGAAAAGATTCCTAACATTTCAAAAAGAGTTTGATGATAAGATTGAGAATTAATATTCACTAAATCGTCCGTTCGAATTACTCGTTGACAATTAACTAAATTACGACCAGGAGCCAAGTTAGGATTATTAAAATATTTCTTTAAAGTAGCCACTCCTGAATTAATTCATAACAAAGAAGGATCATTCTGAGGAATAAGGGAAACTGGTTCCAATAAACAGTAACCTTTTTGCTGAAAAATATCTAACCAACTTTGGCGAACATAATTGACAGTGAAACTAATTCCTTTATCACTTTTCATATTATTCATTTTAATCTGGTTGTATTGCATAACTTTTATCACTAAATAATTTTTGCCGGAAAATCTTCTTGCTAATTTTTTTAACTTCTTTTTGATGCATAGTAAGTGTAACAATTAAAGAGACTAATACACAAATTTACTCTAGGCAAGTTACCGCATCGGAGCAGGCATAAACAAAACAACTATTAAGAATAGAAAAAATAAAATCCATCCAATTGATATTCATTTACTGAAAAAATTGATAGTTCGGTAAAGAAGTCAGCAACAAAGAATGACAATAATAACATAAGGAAGAGTTTGTAATGGCTGAAAATCGCTAGACATATTGTAGGTTTTTGTAGTTATTAGGTTAAAACTGCATATTATCCCATAATTACTAGAAGAGCAAACACTCATTAATGATCAGTTTAACCCCTTCTTCAACTGCCTTTTCTCTAATCTCTCTCCGCGAACCAAAAAACTGATAAGAATTACTAATCAGACGTTCTTTGAGAGCCAAACCAACAAAAACCATTCCTACTGGCTTATTTTCTTGAGCCCGAGGTCCAGCATTACCGGTAAAACTAATGGCTAAATCTGCTGTTAATAGACGCTGAGTATTTCGGGCCATTTCCTTTGCACATTGTTCACTAATAGCACCATATTTTTCTAGTGTAGAAGGAGAAATTTTAACTAGTTTAACTTTGACTTCATTATTATAAGCAATAAAACCTCCTTTAAATATTTGACCTACTCCGGCAATATCAGTGAGTGATTTGGCAAACAAACCACCAGTTAGACTTTCGCAACTAGCAAGGGTTAGATTACGAGTGGCAAGTAGTCCAATCAGATACTTGGTGTTTAACTTTTCTGATTTCCTTAAATTTTGATTTTTCATAAGGCTTATGGCTAATGATGATATTACATTATTAGAATTAAATGTCAGTAAATTATTACTTTACCCATTCCAATTCTTAATCAGTCAATATAAGCAAATAAAAAAATAGAGAATACTAATAATCAGAAATGCTATTCCCATTAAACTAGTTCTTTGTTCTTCTTTCAAAATAGTAAAGTATTGAATGAAACAAAAGACGCAAGGGAAAAGAGTTAAAAATTTAGCAAAAGTTTTATTCATGTTATTATTTCTTATTTTTTAATTTTTCTAGTTCTCTAACTATTTTCCTCCGCCCTATAAAGTAATAGATTAAAAAAGAAAGCGAAGCAGTCAGGATAATGGCTAATTTTCAAACCATTTGACCCATTGGCATTTCTTTATATTTAACTAACATTCAACTTATTTTCAATCCTGTTGCTAAACCAGAAACTCCTAGCAAAATATTATATCAAAATAAATCAGATTTTAATTCTTTTATCTTTTCTTTATTCATTTCGTTCGTAGTTGACTTAGTTTTAGGGATAATAAATCAAAGATTACTGACATTTAATTCTAATAATGTAATAAATGTTTTATTGTTCTTGCTAAAAATTATAAATATATATGCCTATGGTCAGAAGAGAGAGAAATAGCAAATTAGTATAATTATAAGAAAACACTACCTAATTTGCTATATATTTTCTTAATTACTTTTGTAGTGATGGTAAAAACAGTTCACTAATTCTGCAAAATTAGTAAAAAATACAAAAATAAAATATTTAAAATCATATGGTAAATTGAAAAGAAATACATCCGGATTTTACTCCGGAATTGCAAAAAGATTGAGAAGAAAGAGGATTTAGTTATGAGCAAACAAAAGAATGAATAGATATTGGACTGAAACCTAATGATGCTGATTACGTTCAATGACTAAGAGATACTAAAAAAGTGAGTACAGAATGAATTTTAAATTGTGGTCAGGAAGAAAGGTTGAAAGAAGAATATAAAAATACAAAAATTTTGGTAAATTCAAAGAGTCAAGCACAAGAGTGAGTGAATCAAAATTATCCGGAAGAAGGAAGAAAAGAAATTGAATGTATAGATATTAGTAATAAAGATTTAGAAGGTTATTTAAATTTAACTGGTTTTGTTAATTTAAAGAATTTGGATTGCTCAAATAACCAATTAACCAGTTTAAATGTGGTTGATTGTTTGCAATTGGAAAGCATTCAGTGTGATTCTAACAAACTCACTAGTCTAAATTTGTCTGGTCTAAACCAATTAAAGGTAGTCAGTTGTAGTGATAATTATCTAACTAACTTTGATTATTTCTCTTCTGATCTTAATTTTGATAACTTGATTGCTTTAAATATAAGGAATAATAACCTTGCTGGGCAGGATTTATCGTGATTTAGTCACTTAACTAATTTGCAATATTTATGAATTGGCAATACTAAAAAAGAAAGAATTTGCAAAAATGTTTATAATCGATTTTATGGTAGTTTGGAACCTTTAAAAAATGCCCTCAAGTTGGAAATTTTGGACATTTCTAATACTGATATTGATTCTGGTTTGGAGTATTTACCAAAGAGCTTGAACATAGAGGAAATTTATTATTCCAATGAGTATAGACCTGAAAGTCAGTCGAAGAAATTAGTTAAAGAAATAAGAGATTTACTCATTGCAAAGTGAGAAAAAAGAGGGCTTAGTGGTGAGGAGATGAGAAAATGATCAGAAGCAGGTTTGTGAATAAATGATGCTAATTTTGCTGCATATCTTCGTTGGAAAGGATATAGTCCTCAACAAAATTTGAATTGAGAAAAATTAAGAGCAGAATTTGACAATTGATGACAAGTAAATAAAAAAACACAAGGTTGTTTAATTTTATTTTATCCAAAGGAAAAGAAAAAAGAAATTACTGAATTAAATATTAATGAAGAAAGTTTAGAAGGTTATTTGAAAATTGAAGGATTCATTAATCTTAGAGAGTTACGTTGTTATAATAACCAACTTATTTCCTTAGAAGTAGTTAATTGTCCTAATTTAGAGTTAATTAATTGTGATCATAATCAACTTAAAAGATTAGATATTCAAAATTGTTTTAATTTAAGAACGCTTAGTTGTCAAAATAATCTTTTAAATAAATTGGATTTAAGTCAAAATGGTAAGTTAGAAATATTAAACATTGATGATAATAATTTTCCTCCTCAAGATTTGTCTTTTTTAAGTCATTTGTTCAATTTGAAAGGTTTAGGACTAGGAAATGGTAATGAAAAGAGGATAAAAAAAGGTATTTATAATCATTTTGTTGGTTCTCTAAAATTTTTGCAAAATATGGCTAAGTTAGAAATATTAGGTATTGATAATACTGATCTGAGCGATGATCTAGAGTACTTGCCTGATAGTGTTAGATTTTTTTGGTGTTCAGCAAAATACAGAGGTGATTCTAAAGTAAAGAATATTTATAATCTTCTCACTGGCGAATTAGGAGAAAAGATGACAGATGAGAAATTTGGATTTATAAAGGGTTTCTCCCAGATGCTCCAAAATTATAAACGAGTACTAAAGGAGAGAATGAAAGAAGTAGTGGAAGAATGAGACTTTATAGTAACTTATGATGGTGATGTCAAACTTGTTCCTAAAGGTTATGGCGAAATATCAAATGATTCTAAACACCCAAAAGTAACTGTTAGTAAGGTAAATGCCCAAGAATGACTGGATAACAATTTTCCTCAAAAGCAAAGAAAAATCATTACTAAGTTAGATATCAAAGAAAAAAGTTTGGAGGCTAGTTTGGATCTGAATAACTTTGTGAACTTAGAAGAATTAGATTGTTCTTTTAATCAATTAAGTAAACTTGACCTAAGTAATTGTTTTAATCTTAGAAAAATTAATTGTTCAAATAACATTTTGCTTACAGAGGTTAAGTTGCCCCTAGATGGAAAAAAATTGGAAGAATTAAATTTAGAAAATAACAATCTTTCAAGACAGAATTTATCATGTTTTAGCAACTTGATAAATTTAAAGGAGTTAAATATTGGAAGTTTTGAAAAAATAGGAGCAAAAGTCCCAGAGAAAAATAACATAGAAAGTGAAAAAGATTGAGAAGCACGAAAAATAATTACCAAAGTAATGGCTTGAGCAACAGAGGGAAGTGAAATTGAACAAGATAAATATAATCGATTTTATGGTAGTTTGGAACCTTTAAAAAACTTAACCAAACTAGAAAGTCTCGATATTAGTAGTACCGATGTTGACTCCGGCTTAGAATACTTGCCTGATAGTTTAAAAGTACTTAAATGTTTTACTGATAAAAAACCAGAAGCTAAAGTAAGAAAAATTGACGAAGAATTATTTTTATACGGAGGGAATTTGAAAATTTGAAAAGAAGCACATTCAGAAAAAATGGCTAAAGTTTGAGGAAAAGGATGAAGAAATAAATTTTCTCATAATAAGCCTTTAAAAACAGTGATAACTGTACCTGCTCGTTTAATTGACGGAGAGGAAAATAAGATCGAAGAAAACTGCAAAATAGGAAAAATAAATTACCAGGAAATCACTCTTAGGAATAACTACCCTTTTTCTTGAGTAACCAGTCAAAGTGAATTGTCACTATCAGAAAAAGAAAAGTTGCCGCTTCGACTTTATAATATTGGAAGAGGTATAACAGACTTAGAAACAAAAAACATCGAAGAGTTAAAAAAGCATGTTGATTCAAAAGAGCAAATTGATATAAAGAAAAATTATGCTACCTTATCTTATGTTTGAGGTAAGATTGAAGAAGAAGATGCATTGACATCTTTAGGCAGAAAGTCTTTAACTAAAGCCATTAAAGCCTGCGAATTTATAGGAATTGACTACCTTTGAATAGATCAATTATGTATTAATCAAAAAGATCGAGAAGAAAAAGGAGATGAAGTAAGAAAAATGAGAAAGTGTTATGGGAATAGTGCAGTGACTTTAATTTCTATAAATACAAATGCCAAGGATGAAAAAATAGATAAAGTGAATAAAATAGAATTCGCTATAGAAACACTAAAAAAGATAATTAGTTCCCAATGATTCACACGTTCTTGAACTTTCCAAGAAGGATTATTATCTAAACAAACTATCTTTATGTTTGATGATGAATTAGTGGATGGAAGAACAATGGCTCAGGTATGAGAACTCCTTCAACAGTGAAGAGGTAACAAGAATTATAGTAAGTTGAATGATGATTTTCAAATATTTATCACTCCCTTGGGCTGAACTTATAATGAGAATAAGGATCAAGCAAGTTTGGGACTATCTAGTTCACTAGCAGCTGTCAAAGCCCGTGATCGTGGTAATCCTATAGATGGAATTTATTCTATTCTAGGACTGTTGCCTTATGGTGAAAAAGTGCCAGTTAGTTATAAATCAAAGATATGTCCTGAGTGTTCAGAACAAAAAGAAAATAAGGACTGCAAACATGAGGCAAAAAATAAAAAAAGACCTATTTATACTAAAGATGAAATGGAAAAAACTTTATTAGAGGTAATGAAACTTGCTATTCAAGAAAATCATTGTGATGAAACTCTAGCTTGATTTGGTCCAAGAAGAAATGAACCTTATTTATGATGAATACCCGAGATTGATGAAAAAGGTTCAAGCAATGTTGTGGGAGCAATGGATGTAAATCATAAATTAGGGAATATCAAATTAAATGAAAATGGAGTCAAGTTAATTGGCTCTCAGCACAAAATAATTCACCCGAATTTATTTAATATGGGAGAAAAATCATCTCTAAAAGCAGATGGGGGGTATGCAAATCAATTTTTAGTAAATACAGCAAGCGGCGGGTCTTTTTTTTTACAAGGAGCGGGGGAAATCCTTGAAAAAGCAAAAGATGGTGATATTTTAGTAGTGGTTAATAGTTCTTCTAAGAGAGGAGAGAATTTTTTAGCATCGAACGGGTTTGCTATTTTAGTGCCAAGTGAAAGTAATTTTGATTGTCCAATAAGCATATTGAAGTTAGTGAGTTTGCCACGAGAAGGTATTAAAATAAAAGAGCAAGAATTATTTATTGATATGGTTAACAAAAAAATAATTCCTGTGTCGTGAATTGAACTAGGAACCAAAATCATTGCTGAGTTTAAAATTGGCAAGCATACAAGAGAAACGGAAGAGAGAGTAAAAATACTTTTGCGAATGCAAAGTCAACTACTAAGATTGTCTGCGAAAAATAAGAAAGATGAAAGTGGTTGTTTGATTAAGAAGCAGTTAGAAAAGGTTAAGGGAGAGTTGAGTAAATATATAATAAATTTTGAAAAAATTTGCGAAGATGAAAAGGAAAGAATAAAAGCAAAAATAGAATTAAAGAGAATCGAGGGAGAAAATGAGAATAACTGGAAAAATATTCATCGAGATTTCAAAGACAGTGATTTGGTAGATGTTTGAAAAAATAAAGGCTTTACTCACGAACAAACTGAGGAGTGAATTTTCATAGGCCTGACACCTAATGATGTTGAATTTGCAATTTACTTGGAAGGTCAGGGAAAGACTCCCGAATGGTGTTTAAATTGTGATGATATGGACAAATTGAGGGAAGAATATATTAATAAAAGAAAGATGAAAGAAAATATTAACGAAAGTGAGAATAGTATTAGTATAACAAATATAGTATCTCAGTTCGGTGAAGAAATTGAATCCCAACTTCTTAAACCAGTCCTGCTAAAGCCAAGTAAAATTTCTTCTCAACCACTAACCGAACAAAACCAGACTTCTGCTATTCAACTGCAAGAAGAAAAATCAGAAACATTTACTCAAATCGAAACTAGCAATGATTGAAAATGACCTTTTGCTTATTGCTTTGGAAAAAGAAAGTAAATTATACTCTAATCAAAGAAAATAATTCATTATGCTAAAAGCCCAAGAATATTTAAATCAACTAAATAAAAATCAAACCATCCAAATTGAAGTTAAAAACCAAGACTTAACCGGACAACTAACTATCCAAGACTGACCTAACTTAGAAAAAGTTGACTTCTGCAACAACAGAGACCTTACCAGTATTGAACTCATCAATTTACCTAACTTAAAACATTTTCAGGCGAACAATTGTCAAATTGAAAATATTACTATTACTAACTGTCCTAATCTTACTTATTTCAATGTTGGCAATAATCTTCTTACTAAAACTGATTTCTTAAACAACTTAAACCCAGAAAAATTAACTTTTCTAAGTATTCACTCTAATAATTTCGCTAAGCAAAAACTAGACTTCCTTAGCCAGTTTACTAACTTAGAAGAACTCTACCTTGATAACTCTAATGAAGAAAACTTTGATCAAAGAATATATAATCACTTCTATGGTTCACTTAAACCTCTCCAAGACTTAACCAAGTTAAAATGATTAAGCATTGCTAAAACGGACATAGATAACGGTCTAGAATTCTTATCAATTAGTGTCAGAAAAATAGGTCTTAAAAAAGACTGAGGTTCTGATAATGATGGTAGTTGCGTTAAAATTGTTCGCGAATTAGAAAAGGCCTCTCAAGTTAAGGGAGTGACTGAAAATCTAATCCAAGAAGAAGAAAATGAGCCAATTTCGGTACGAGGCAAAGCCACTTGGTATCGAATTGCTCCCTGACGCCAAGCCTGAGATTTACTAGGAGAGGAAGAATTTAAGAAGCAAATTTCTCAGCAAAATGCTCAAATTTGATTAGATAAATATTATCCTAAAGAAACAATTAATGAAAGGGAAAAAAGAGAAAATATCACTTTTTTAAATATTAACAATAAAAACTTGGCAGGGCATTTGGATTTACATGACTTTGCTAGTTTAGAAAGTTTAAGTTGCTTAGGTAATAAACTTACTAGTCTAGACTTAAGCAGTTGTAGTAATTTAATTAAACTTAACTGTTCTAGTAATAAATTGACCAGCACCGAATTTTTGCAGGAAATACCTAATCCAAAAAAGTTAGAGGTATTAAGAATAAACAAAAACGAGGGACTGAAAGAAAACTTAAACTTTTTGTCTCTTTTTACTGGGATCAAAGAATTAAACGTTGAGGATTGCCCTTTGGTTGGTAGTTTAGAACCACTAAAGAGTGCAAAAAAGTTAAAAAAAATATTCATTAGTCGCACTCATATCAGCAAAGGCTTAGAATATTTACCAAAAAGTTGTCAAAAACTTTATTGTGATTATGATTACCAGTATAAGTCAATTAAGATCGTCGATGAACTAAGCAAATTTGCTGAAGAAAGGTATTATGACATTCCAAAATGAAGAGAAGACAAGCAAAGCAACATTACTGCTTCAGTTATCCCTCTAGAGAGATTATATGTTATTCGTAGCAATATTAAAAAATTTGTTAACAAATGAAGTAAAGAAGAGGACTATGATTGATACGAACTAAACCGTTGAAAGAAAAAGGCGAAAAGAGAAATCGTTCTAAGCAGGCTACAAAATCCCGACGATTTCAGTAAAAGTTGATGGCTTATTACAGGTCTGCAATGAACTAATCGAGCAGCCTCAGTAGTCGGTGGTAGTTTAGTATTTGTGGGACAATCAGACACTACTGATCCTAATTCGCAACTTTACACACAGGTTGGAGGTGTTATTGCTATCGCTTCTCCTTTTGTAGAAACAATTACTTCTTATATTAATGACCATATTTATGAGTCTAAGCGGGAACAATGAGATGAATTTGTGGAAGACATTAAAAGTTTACTTGATAATTATCACGAATTATTGGGGATAATCAAGAAGATAAAAAAATCTAAATTAGGGTCGGTGAATAAGGTACTTAACGACTTAAGGAGTAAGACTAAAAAATTTTTAAAGAAATATGATGAAGACAAAAATGAAGTAATTGATATTAATGAGTTGATAAAAGGCAGAATAAAGTTCGCTACCGATTTAAGCAAAGAAAATCTAGGTGAAGGAAGTAGTCAATTAGGTGATATTGTATTAGCAATGAAAAAATTAGAGGAAGAAATAGTTAAGTATCAACAAGGATATTCATTCGAGACAATTGAATCAGAAAGTGATTTAGAGGGAAATGAAAATAATAACTCATTAGAAAAAAATCGGGAGGCAAAAGGAACTGAAGTGGTAACAGAAGACCAGCAAAGTGAAATTCAAACTCAAATAGTAGTTTCATTACATCAACGTGATTTAAATAATTAAAGTATTATGAAAAGACTACTAAAGTCTGGATTGTGGTCGGTCTAAACTCGAAACTGAAAGATAAAACAAAGTAGATTGATGTCAATCTTGAAATTAATTTACAGAACTGATAAATTATGCAAATTTTTAAAAACTTCTGATTTTGATTACGCTTTTAACCCTAGTGAATCGGAGGGATTTTTTATGCGAGGGAGTCATCCAAAAAAAACTTAAACTCGTTACTAAAAATGTATAAGTTTTTTATCTTTGTTGTGACTTTGCGTTTAGCCTATGAAATAAAGTATCAATTCAAAATTTTATTACTTTTGAGCAATAAACTTACTATAGAGTATTTAAAAGCAGTAAAGAATTTTTTTTTTTAAGATATTCAGGTATCAAATTTAAAAAAATGCTAGCAGAGAAGGCATCAAGCCTTCTCTAATGATATAGCATTGACTGTTGAAAAACTCTCTGGCAAAACAAAAAAATTATTGATTTGGATTAACTGAAAAATTTGTTTGATATTCATTTTCTTGCTCTAACCTTATTGCTTTTTGTATAATTTCTCTAACAATTTTTTCTTTTCGTTCTTGACAAAGTTCCTCTACTTCATCAACAGTTAGGTGTTTGTAAAGTTTTTCTTTGAGTTCTTTTAATTCTTCTTCCGATTCCTCTAGCATTTCTTCAACGAGTTCAATGTCAATCATGTAGTCATCTTCAGTTGTGGAAATATTTGTCTTACCTTTCATAAAAGATAACATTGTGATTTTCTCTTGCGTTGCTAAAAGTTCTTCTATTTGTTCTTGTACTTCTCCAGATAATTCTTTTAACTTGTTTACGACTTTTTTATTTACTACATCAATGAACAACTTTTCTATTTTTCTAGGAATTCTTCATTCGTTTGATAACAATAATAATCATAGTGTATCCATCGGACAATCGGAATTGTCCTTGTTAGGTACTAAAATGGCAAATCCTTCTCATCAACCGATGTCATTTAACTTAACGTCATTTTCAATTTTTCATTGTTCCTGATCAGGTACTACTATGGTATCACCCGGTTTTATTTTTTCTAGAGTTTCTTTAACTCCCTTTAACATAAATTTATTAGCAAAAAGATTATCGTTATCATCCACATATATATTCAACTTACCGGTTTTTCCATCCCTTGAATAAACAAAATCACTTGAATCATTGTTAACTACATGCTGAGAGCCATTCAATCTAATCCCAGTTTCAGTAAGTTCGATACTTTCTGGTTTGCAACGGATACTTATCCCTCCTCAAACTTCGGTCGAACCCCTTTCATCGACTTCAGGTATTCATCATTTGCTAGGTTCTTTTCTTCTCGGACCATTCCAAGATAAAGGCTCAAGATATCCTTCTTTTATGGATAGTTTTACCAAACTCATTAGACTGTTTTCTAACTCTTCTTTAGTATAAATAGGATATTTTTTACTTTCTTCTACATGAGAACAATCTTTAGTCTCTTGTTGGTTCGGACATAGATAACATATCTTCGGCTTATATTTTACTTTCATTTCTTCACCATAAGGTAGCAGACCAAGGATGGAATAAATACCGTCGATTGGGTTGCCTCGGTTACGGCTTTTTACCGATTCTAGTGCTTGTAGTAAACCTAAGTTGACCTTTTCTTTTCAATAATTTACATTCCCACAATAAGTTCAGCCAACCGGGGTGGCAAATATTTTAGTTTCTTCATCTAACTTGCTGAAATAACCCTCTGTTTGGTGGAGAAGTGCCCAGATCTGGGCTAGTAGCCTTCCATCTACTAAACAATCATCAAACATAAAGATAGTTTGTTTAGATAATAATCCTTCTTGGAAAGTTCAAGAACGAGAGAACCACTGTGATTTGATTACCCTTTTCAGGATTTCTTTAGCAAACTTTTCCTTATTTTCTCTGTTGTTATCTTTATCTTCTAACTTAGTATTAATAGATATTAAAGTAACTGTGCTATCACCATAACACTTTCTCATTTTTCTTACTTCATCTCCTTTTTCTTCTCGATCTTTTTGATTAATACATAATTGATCTATTCAAAGGTAGTCAATATTTAAGTACTCACAGGCTTTGATAGCCTTAACTAAAGCCTTTTCACCTCATTTAGTGATAGTTAATTCTTCTTCATATTCCTTATTGTCTTTTTGATAGGTCATTTTCACCTTTTCTAATAAAGATTCATCTCTCATACTACCTCATACATAAGAAAGTGTAGCATAGTTCTTTATGTTAAAGTTATTTTCAGTTCATTCTACTTTGTTGGTTTTAATATTGTAGAGTTTGAGGGGTAGATTTTTGGGAAACGATGATTCAGACTGCTTAGTTTCTCAAGAAAAAGGACGATTATCACGAAGAGAAAATCCTTGGTAGTTTGCTGACTCTAAATCAGAATTTTCTTCAGTGCTATCCTTACCCTCATCTTTTTTGAGTCAATCAGATCAATCGGCTGGCATAGTTATCGTTACTTCTAAAGACTTGTTTTTATATGAGTCATTTACTTTACTTGCACCCATTAGTTCTGGGTGGGCCTCTTGTCAAGATTTTAGTCTTCACCCATAAAGGGATAATTCTTCATCAAGTCTTTTAACTTTTGCCTTAGGTCTTAAATGATTGGAACATTCTAACTCTTTCAAGTTTTTTGATAAATATTGTAATCCATCACTTACATCGGTATTGCTTATATCAAGTCCTTCTAGTTTAGTTAAACCATATAAAGGCTCTAAAGAGCCGCAAAAACGATTATAAATACTTCTTCTGCCTCGGTCTAATTTTTCGCTATCATCATTTCCAATCAATAATTGTTTTAGATTAACCAGATGACTAAAAATTGACAAATCTTGTTCTGGAAAATTGTTATTTTTAATATACAAACGCTCCATTTTTCCTCCTTCAGAAGACAATTTTATTTCCGTAAGAAGATTATCGCAACAATTAAGTAAATCAAGATTGAAGCATTCTGATAAATCTAGACTAATTAGTTGATTATCTGAGCAATTAAGCATGCCTAATCATGGGCAATTGATAATTCTCAGGCTGGAAAGATTATTACTATTGCATTTCAACCAATCCAAGTTAGGAAGATTTTCACAAATTAATTCTTTAACACTTCCTAACTCACCAATTTCAACCTTTCCTAACTGCGGACAGTTACTGATAACTAACTTAACTATTTTAGCAGAATATTTATTGCTTATTTCTTTTAAATTAGGATAATTGTCGATAATTAGTTCTCCCTTTTCATTAATACTACTCAACTCTGAGAAATCAATTTTTTCTATTGATTCTTGAGACGTTTTATACTTTCTTCTTATTCTCCCTCCACTGAAAACAAAAGAATCAGATTTTTCTAATAGTTTCCTTACCTTGTCTACTTTCGCATCGGATCTTTGCCTATTGGAGTAGAGGAGTTCTTTTAGACTATATGGTAAAAATTCTATTCCGCTATCTACATCAGTATTAGAGATATCCAATTTTTTTAGTCTGGCCAGTCCCTTTAAAGGTTCGAGAGAACCATAAAATCTATTTCCTCTTTTTTCTGTCATTTCCTTAGAACATTTAGTGGTTCCTAAATACAGTCCATCTAAACTAGTGAAACGAGAGAAAGGAGTCAAATTACTGCGGATACCATTCGAACATATTACTAAATCTCTCAATTTTTTAGGATTAGGCAATTGGCTTAGAAAACTCATGTCCGTTAATTCATTGAAATCTTCGTACCTGTATTCATTCCATTTTTCATTATTACTTACATCTAGCACTCTAAGGTTTTCACAATTTCTTAAGTCCAAATTTTTCAAACGATTGTTAGAACAATAAAGTTTTTCTAAGTATCTGTTTCCGCTTAAGTCAACTTCTAATAATTTGTTTGTTGAGAAATCAAGGAATTGTAACATTTCACTGTTATTCAAATATAGATCGGTTAAATGATTTCCTTGACAATCTAGTTTCAGCAAATTCTCAAATCCTGTTAGGTCTAATTCTCCTTCTAAGTATTCATTCTTTTTTAGTAATTTATCGTTGCGTAGTACGTAGACGCTGATATCTAAATCAGTGATTTCGCTTCTTTTCTTACCGAAATTTTTTTGATCCTTTGAATTTATACAAACACTATACTTGGGGTAATATTTATCCAGTCATTCTTGGGCACTAATATCTACCTCTTTTTTTTCATTTTCTAAAAAAGAAGGGTTACCGAGAAAATATTTAACATTGTTTCCTCTTAATTCATCATTACTAAAATTTCAATAGTCAAATCCTAGGCTTTCTCGATTACCTTCGCTATTCTTTTTATTTCAGTTTGGTTCCCCTAGAATTTTCTCAAATAATTTTATCAAAGTTAAATCAGTATCACCAATATAACTTGCTTCTTCCCTACCATAACCCGAATTCTCATTTTGACAATTCTCTGCAATACTAGCAGTATATTGTTTTCTTAAATTTTCAATATTCTCGTAATTCAAACAATCTTCCGTACTATAGTCCTGTTCCTCAAGATAATCAGCGAAGTCGGCATCACTAACTTCAAGACCAACATCTATTCATTCTTTTGTTTGCTCATAACTAAATCCTCTTTCTTCTCAATCTTTTTGCAATTCCGGAGTAAAATCCGGATGTATTTCTTTTCAATTTACCATATGATTTTAAATATTTTATTTTTGTATTTTTTACTAATTTTGCAGAATTAGTGAACTGTTTTTACCATCACTACAAAAGTAATTAAGAAAATATATAGCAAATTAGGTAGTGTTTTCTTATAATTATACTAATTTGCTATTTCTCTCTCTTCTGACCATAGGCAAGTATTCTATTGTTAATTATTTTTATTAGTTTTTATTTTACTTAGTAGCAAAATTATTTCTTCCTACTAAATTAAGAAGTTTTAAATCTTTTAGCAGGAACTTCAGTTTGGGCTAACTGCTGATTGGTTAGTTGGGTCATTTGTTCTTTTAGTTCTGTAATTTCTTTTTCATAATTTTCTATTTTATTGGCTAACTCAGGAATTAGTTTTTGGTTTTGTTCTTTTAATCTTTTATTTTCCCCCTCTAACTCCTTAATTCGGTCTAATAGTTCCTGCCGGTGTTTTTTGTTATAAACTTCAAAATTTTCCATAGCATCCAAGTGAGTTTGGGCTTCTATGGCTACTTGGGTTTTTTCCTCCTGTAAAGCATTTATCTGTCGTTCGTAAAAAGCAAACATGCTTTCTCTCGGAGGCGAGGAGGAAGTTTCTTTTTCTTCCACATTTTCTCCACGTTCAATACAGCGACAAACATATTTACCATCACAAACATCATCATTTATCTTTAATCTTCCACATCTTTCGCATTTTGACAGTTCATTATTTTCAAACTTCTCTTTGCAACTCTCACAAGCCATATCATTAGCAACTAATGCCCCAGTCACTTTGGTTCGTGTTCTAATTTGACAAATCGCTTTATTGTTCTCATTTTCAAACCAGGAACAAAAGTCACAGATAGAATTTTTACTGCATCATTCTTCTAACTCCAAAATTGTGTAAACTAGTTCTCTCATTTATTTAGTTTATTGGAACTTCTATGTTAGCATTTAACTCCTGTATTTCTTCCTCCTCTAATAGTTGTTGAAGTTCAACTTTCTTTCTACTTTCTAGTTCAACTTTTTCATCTTCTCTCTTTCTCTTTTTTGAAGAATTGTTAACTGAATGTAATTGTGCTTCTAATGCTTTAATTTTTTGGTTTTTCTTTGCTTCTCTCTCCTTAGCCTCTTTCAACATTTGTGATTTTATTTCTCCTTCTTCTTTTAATTTCTGATTTTCTGCTTTTATCTTTCTTAGTTTCTCGGCACTCTCTCGCAGTAATTCTGATTTGATTTTGTTCTCTTCTACTAATAACTCTTTATTTCATGGACTTTCTGGGCTTTTTTTGTTAATTTCTAGGTGTGTAATTGCGTCAAGTTCCATTTTTTCAATAATTTGGATATTAGTTTCAATTAACTTGCCATCTCCAATGTCTTTTAATAATTCCTGGGGTTTATCTAACATTCAAAATAAGTCTTGCTCTTCTTGTCAATATTGTGAAGCATTAATATATTTATTTTGCTTTTTCAAACTGGAAGGTTTAGTTCCTTCTTTTACTCTTTCTTTAAGTTCTTTAAATAAACTGTGAGTTCCTCTCGCAAAGAATCGTTTTTCATCTAGTCAATAACCTCGTAAAAGACTAGTAATATAACTTTCCAATTCTTGATATTGAAACTTCTCTCAAATATCTTTACCTAAACTTTCTTGATAACCATTTATTACTTTTAAAATGTTTTGCTTTAAAAAGTTTTTAAACTCTTCTTTTTCTTCTTCGGTTAATATAGTTTCGTTATCGAGATTTTTTTGATTTTACTTAATTTTAATTCGATAGCAAAACTCCTTTGAATGTCATTAAAGACAGCACAGGCTTTTAAAGCATTAATTTCATTAAGGATTTTGTTCTTACTTTCTGTATTTATATTACTAATTATTTTCATATTTTTTAAATATTTTAATATTGCCTAATTATTTAGCAATATATTTATTATTAATAATATTATATATAATAGTAAGTAAATGATCTAAATATTTTTTCTCTTTTTAAACTATACCAGCGGGCAAAAAACAAAAATATGAAAAACCCGCTGGCTATCATGAAAATTTTTCTTTTAAGGGGAGAAAACAAGTATTTAAAAAAAACAAAAGAACCCCAAAATCTTACACTAATGGGGCGAACAGCGAGAATTGAACTCGCGACACCAGTACCACACACTGGGATTTTACCACTAAACTATACTCGCCAAAATTATTAAAAGCAAAATATTTTAAATTGGACCGAACACCGGGAATCGAACCCGGGCCATCAGGATGGCTACCTGATTTTCTGCCACTAAAATATGTTCGGAATTATATCCGTTTTACGATAAATATATTTTAATTGATATCTTTTTTCAAAAATTTTCGGCAATATAATTTCCAAAAAGACCAACCTATCAAGAAAGAAAAAGGTAAGAAAAGAAACATTACAAAGACAAAATAGTGAGAAAGAATCCAAAATAAACAGAAGGTAATAATCAGAAAAATCAAATAAAGGGCAGATGATAAAACCGTTGTAAATGAGTAATTTTCTGCAAAATAGAAACTGCTGGGAACTGATAGTAAAAAATTTTGAACGGTCCAAACCAATCCGCTAAGTAGCAAAAAAAGAAAATTTAGCGGCAGAGAAATGTCAGGGAAAGCAAAAAGGAGATAACAAAAAATGCCCAGACTAATTAGCAAATTAATTACCCAGAAAATGGTAAGAGTTAGAGCAAACTTGGCTAATATTACAGTTTCTCGATTAACTTTCGGAGTAAAAACCAGCACTTTTAAATCATCAACATTATTTTTTCTTACTTGTTTAATAAAAGAAGAACCATATGCTTCAATACCAACTAAATCATTGACTACGAAACTAATTATCATGTACATGATTAGTAGTTGGACTAACGAGATCAGAAAAAAATTATTTAAAATTCCCTGACAGGTTTTCATGATTCCTAATTGGAATTTTGTGATAACATAAAAATTCATTGCTCCGATAAATAAAGACATTACCAGATAATAAGCCAACATTCACCATTTTCTAAATATTTTTTGTCAATAATAATGATATAATTTGGCAAATACTTTCTTGTTTATTTTTCTAAATTGTAACATTAATTTAAGTCTTCTTGCTGATAATAGGAGTAATAAAAGATAAGAAGTAAACTACCGAGGATCACTGCAAAGCCGATGTGAACTAAGGGGTGATAGTAATAATATTCTATTTTGGCAACTGTATCAAAAAAACCTCCACCTTCTCCCTTACTTATAGTAGAATTTGTTGCTGCATTAAGGAAAAATCAACCAACTGAAAAATAGTGTAGAAGGAACTGAACAATTTGTCCAAATACCCCTCAAAGGCTGGTCGAAAGATAAAGAGTAGCTGGAAATAAAAGAAATAAAATTGAACCGAGGAAGGTAGTTCAGAAAACAAATAGCAAGTAAGTCCCTCAGGAAGTAATACCCGGTCCGAAGGCGAATAGGAATATAGTATAGGGCAAAACGAACCCTAAAAGAGTATAAATTGCTAAATTGCTAAGCAAAGTCAAAATTTTTCCAAAAAATAAATGGCTTCTTTCCACTCCTGGGCTCAGACTTAAAACCATAGAGTCTTCCCCGTTTTTTTTGGCTTCAACAAACAGGCTACTTAAAAGAGAATAGGCCAAAAAAGTTCCTAAGATAATCCCGCTCATATTCCAAAGGGATAAATGGTGAACTAGTCCTATTTTTTTTCCTATTCCGTCCTGGTCCAAATTGGATTGACGAGCAGAAAACTCAGTTAATGCCTCATAAATAGGATAATGACTTGTCACATACTTGGCTTTTCATTTCGCTTCCTCGGATAAATTTTTAACTCTGCTATCTGGTATTCTAATAATTTCCTTGTTTCTTAATTTCTTGGCAAATAATTTATATTTCTCACTTTTTTCTGGTTCTTTTGTGTTGGCAGCCTGCTCTTCTCATCATTTAATCGCTTCCTCATCAAATAAAAACCCCCCCTGGTAGTGCTTATCAAGAGATCCTTTTCAACCGAATTCTTCATTTAATTCTTGTTCTGTTCATACACTTTTGAGGATAACATCGCCTTTCCTAAACTGCTCAGTGCCCATCCAAGAATATGCTCCTCACCAGGCCCAGCATAAGGCAACTGCTATCCACAATCTTCAACTGCCTCAAAGGCTTTTTTTAAGATAATATTTGTATAACTTACCAGTATGGGACATAACTAATTTTTATAATTCGAATAATCTTTTTTTAGTTTTGACAAAGTATTCTTCATAAGTTTCTTCAATGTCATCCGTTTTCGGTCCAGTATAGACTATTTCTCCCCCTTTAATCATTGTAATATCATCAGCCAATTTTTGTAAATCGGAAAGAATATGAGTCGACATTAAAATAGTTCCTCCTTTCTCTCGAATGGCTTTTAAATTATCAAATAAATCATGGCGAAAACTAGGGTCCAAACCATTAAAAGGTTCATCCAATAAGTATATTTTCGGCTTGTAAAGACTTAAAGCAAAAAATTGCAGGATTTTTTTTCAACCGGTTGACAGGGAACGACAACTTTGGTAGCGAAATTGATAAAGAGGGGAATTAGCAAGTTTTCTGAGTACCTCTTTTTTGGGAATGTCCCGTAAAAAGCCAACAACCTCTACCAAATAACTTTCTACCGTAGAGTTCGGGAGGTTGGGTTCAGCCGGAATTCAACCCAATCGTTCATTAAAACTAGGATCATTTCTTACCGACTTAAAGTCAATGTATTCTTCACCGCCATTTGGTAAAATCAAACGCACTAAAATATTAAGAGTAGTTGATTTACCAGCCCCATTAGGACCAATGAAGCCATGGATGGTTCCAGCCCGTACAGAGAAGGAAACGTTGTTAAGCACTGCCTTTTCATTAAACTTTTTATTAACCTGTTTAATTTCTATTGTTTTTTTACTCGCGATTTCCATATAGTTAATTATAATTTTAGAAATTTTAAATATTTTTCAATTAATTAATTTTAGCGAGAAGCCGCAAAATCGCAAAATATTTATTATAATAGATTATAGTTAATGTCCTCTGAAACTGTATTTACTAAGTCTGTCCTTAAAACCAAAAAGAAAAGTAAGTTCAAAATACTTTTTTTGGTCTTAGGTCGTATTATCAAAAATAATCCTAAGTTATTTTTGCTTTGCTCTGTATTAGCGGTAATCACAGCAGTTATTAACTTTAACATTGGAATTAACTTTAAAGATGCATTTATTACCGAGGAAAGAACTTTAACTAATAAAGTTATTGCTGAACTAGAAAGAAGGAATAAAGGAGAGGAAATAAAAGCAGAAGAAATAAAAGAAATATTAGAAAAAAAATACAATAGCGTTAGCGAACAGCAGACCAAAGTCAAAAATGGTATTGAGAGTGAATTAGCCAACAAAAGAAGTTTAAAAAAAGAAGCGGCTATTGATTTAGTCAAAGAGGCCGGCAAAGACACTAAGAATAGAACTATTTTCACTAAAAAAGATTTCAAATTCGAATTTAATCTTTTCGGTTGGAAAGTGGTTGAATGAACCGAACTCCACTTAATCAAAAATTTTGGTTTTATTCCCTGTATGTTGCTGCTTATTTTTGTGTTCAAATCACTTTTTTCTTTAATTCATTACTATTGAATGAGTTACTCTTACGATAGTATAGAAAGAGACTTGAAAAAGGACCTATTCCTTCATTTCGTTCGGGCTAAGTATACTAATTCTTCCGAAGTTTCTCGCAACCTAATAACTCAATTTGCTGGTGATTTGGATGATATTGCCCGGAATATTTGGTTTATTCCTAATCGTTTAATCTTTGTTTTCATTTCCATTTTTTTGTACGTTGCTTTTGATTTTAATTTCGGGAAAGGGGGGACAAATTGAAAATTTGTTGGAATTTTATCGGCTTTATTTGTGTTCTTAATTGCAGTAGAAGTCTTTCTCTTTATTCAAGCATCCAAACTAAGCATTGCTGCTAAAAAAAGGTATGAAAAGGATAATAAAGTAATTTATGAACGAATTAATAATCTAGAATATGTTAAAGTTGTTTCAGGGGAAAAATACGAAGAGAAAAAAATTGACAAACAATTGGACTCTACCTTTCAAAAAAATAAAAAATCTCTGTGGTACAGTGTCTTGTTTAAGGCGATTCCTAATTATGTCATAATACCTAATATACCGATAACTTTCGTAGCCCTAGCAGCCTGATTTACCGATAAATCTCAAGAAAATGATACGGTATTTTTAATAGCCAATTTTGTTCGTTACTATATTACTGCTCAAAGGTTAAACGGTGAAATAAACAAAATAGTTGATGCTTTAATGACGATAGATGACCTTTCCAGCAACTTGTCTGTTGTCAGCGAGAGTGCTAAGATTCTTAATCGAGAAACTACTCCTATTCTGCCAGCACCTCCCGCTAAAAATCTCCCTTTCCAAAACGGCGATCTAGTTTTCCAAAATGTTGTATTTGCTTACCCAAAAAGACCTCAGCAAGACATTTTGCGCAATTTTTCTTTCCGGTTTGTTCGAGGAAAAATCTACGGCATTGCTGGTAAAAATGGTATTGGTAAAAGCACCATTACTAAAACTACCTTGAAACTTTATGAAATAAAAGAAGGACAAATTTTAATTGGCAAAAACAATATTCAAGAAATAGAAACTACTAGTCTTCATCGTCATGTTTGTTACCAAACTAACCGTCCTATCTTCTTCCAAATGAGTATTGCTGAAAATGTTTTCTATCCAAATGAATATGATAAGAAAGATTTAGATAAATTAGTTGTTGCTGCTCAAAAAGTTGGAATTTACGAGTTTATTACCAGTCTTCCTAATGGTTTTGAAACAATATTAAAAGAAGGAGGAACCGATTTGTCCGAAGGGCAGAAGCAACAGATTAAAGCCATGCAGATGTTTATTTATGAATATGATATTTACATTTTAGACGAGATTTTAAGTAATGTTCATCCGGTCTTGAAAGAAACCATTTTGGACAACATTTTTGATAAAATAAAAGGTAGCACTGTTTTAGTAATTGACCATCATTACAGAATTTTCCATTACGTTGATTATGTCTATCAGTTTACTGGTGAGAAACTAATCAAAATGAAAAAAAGTGATTTTGTGAGTTAAGTAGTTTCGTGGATTTCCACTGTTTATTTAGTTAGACTACAAAACTCCTAGGACAAACAAACTAACTACCAAAAGGATGATAGAGGAAATGGCTATCAAAAAGATATAAATTAATGGCAAGTTATTACAACCTCCAGAAAAGATTTTAGATGTACCTGATTCTTGCATAGTATTTTTATTAATTTTAATTAAAACTTTTTAAAACATTTTTATAATGTTTCCAGACAGTTTTATAAGATTGGAAAGACTTATTTCCTTTTGTCTCGCTGTTTCTATAATTATTTTATTTTTTAGAATAATATTTTTTATCTGGTGAAGAAAGTTATATTGATGAGATTGCTTTTTAATACCGCCGATTTTTTTAGTTATTTCTTTTCTAGTACTTCGAATAGGAGCACCTTTTTGGCTCTTCTCCAGAGATTGAATAATTTTCCTTTACTTTTCCTTGGTCTTCTTAGTGATTTGAGCAGTAGCATTATTTATTTGGTTTATCAAAGATGGCGAAGAAGAGGAAAGAATTTAAAAAAAATGTAATTTTTATTTTTCATTCACTATTCAATTAGTAATTCTTGGACTAATTCGGGTCGCATAGGCAGTGAAAAGTTTAGGCTCGGCGATACGCAAATTCTTATTTTTTTATTCATTTTAATGGCGTGCTTCTTTATAAAAAAAACCTTATACTTTTAATATTAAGTAAAATTCAGAGCATCAAAGCGAAATCTAGTAAATCAATTTTGTTTTATCATCAATTAGCTTTATAATCTTGACTACTCTGATAATCTAAGCCGGTATTTTGAACTTGCTCAATAATGTCGGCAATTACCTTTTCACATTTTTCTGGGGGGCAAATTGGTACCAATAACTCTCTCAATCAATTATTAAAGGCTGGTATTTTACTATTTCCTTTTAACCAATCGATATTGTTTCTTTTTTTCTCTTCAATACCTTTTACTATCTCCTTAGAAAGCACTTGTGATTTTTGGAGGGAATAACTTTGAAGGATGTAGAAGTAAGGATATTCTTGCTGTTTACCATGTTGAGAACTTTCTTTAAGAATGTTTTGGCTTTCTTGAATGATTTTAATTAGGGAAGTAGCCAATTCTTCATAGTTGTTGTATTCGGCTAAAGCCGAATTTATCTTTTTAGTGATTACTTTACTGGCTTTCAAACTAATCTTTTCTAGTTTTAGTTTTGTGTTTTCTAATCAAGAACGAAGAAAAATAACTCTGAGGTGGCTATCATAAACCTTTTTGGCTTGAAATAACAATTTATCAATATCCTCAGAGGTAGTGTCTTCATACATAGGAGAAAGGGACTGATTTTTCTTATCTTCTCTTTTTTCTCGATAACCAACTATTTTTCCCTTCCGTGCCTTTTTTAAGTAATCATTTAATTGAAGAAAATGCTTCATTTTTTCTTTTTCTGTTGAAGAAATTTTTTCTGCCTTTCCACATTCTAAACAGGAACGAAAGATTCGACATTTTTGTTTTAAAAAGAGATAAAACTCCTGGTTTTCTCATGTTCAATCTGCTAGTTTTTTTCTGGTTTCTTCTTTTTCATAATTGTAGGCTCAGTCTGGCAATTTCTTTTCTAATTCTTGAAGTGCTTCTTGGGCTAGTTTAGACAATTCTTCATAATTGATAATAGTATTGATTTTCTTTAAATTTTTTCCCAGACCAACAAAATCAACAATTATTCCTTGTCTCTTACTCGGATAACGCCGGTTAACTCTCATAACAGTTTGCTCTAAAGTGTGAAATTGATTAATATACTTATCAATATACATTAATTGTAACTGAGGCATGTCAAAACCTACTGTGTGTTTTTCTATTTCGAAAGTCTCTTAATCATTGGCTCCTTTCTTTTGAGGAACCGATGATGTTTCTCATTTCTTGAAGGTAATCATTGTTTTCCTCGCTGGTTACATCACTGATATCAATTTTTACTTTATTATAAAGTATATTTTTCTGTCCCTCAATCACTCTTTCTTGTAATAACTGGTACATTTTACAGGCAGCCACTTTACTTCCTGCTACAATAATAGCCTTATCGCAGACAACCTGCGGAAGAACTGTTAAATAATGCTGATAAAACTTACCAATTACCTTAGCCAAATACTCATCGTCTTCAAAAATTCCCTTTACTGTCGTTTTTTCTTTATGAAAAGGAACAAACTGGTTATAGCAAATAATCTTTACGGTTAATTTATCCTCTACTGCTTCTTCTCGGGTGTAATGGTGAATAATCGGACCAAAAACTTGAAAAGTAGAGCGGTCATTATCCTCAATAGGAGTAGCAGTTAGTCCTAGATAATTAGCATTGGGTAAAGAAGTGAAAATTCACTTGGCTAAACCATAACGTTCCTCAAAAGATTTATTGTCTAGTTTTGCTTTCTCTCCATATCAAGAGCGATGAGCCTCGTCAACAATCACAAAAATATCTTCTCTTTTATTTCAGGCTTCAATAATTTGACTATCGCCTTTTTGAATGGTATGAAAAATAATTCCTCCTTGTTTTTTCTTTTTTAAAGTTTCCTGTAAATCTTTGCGGTTCTCAATGGCAACTATTTCTTGGTTAAAAAAAAGATTCACCTGACGGAATTTTTTGGTGATTTGCTCATCCAAGGCATTGCGGTCAGTAATAACAACAATAGTAGAATTTTTATAAAGAGAAGTCTGAAAAATTACTTTGACTAAAAAAATCATTAAAAAAGATTTTCCGGAACCCTGTGTATGTTGGATTATTCCTTTCCGCGTTTGCGAAGAATTAGTTAGTTGGTTTTTAAAAATTTGAGTAGCGAAATATTGATGATACCCAGCAATAATCTTATTTTCTTTTCTCCCAGTTTTATAATAAAAAGTAAAGTTTTCGAGCAAATCCAAAATTACTGCTGGTTTTAAGAGTTCAGTTTCTAAAAGTGAACTAACTTTTTGCTCTGGCTTATCTTCTCTCCAATATCAAAATTCATTAATATTTGTTGCGGTTAAAGTTCCATATTTGGTTTCCTGCCAATTATTACAATCCCAGCAATATTTCTTCCCTTCTTCGCTAGAGGTTTTGTCATTTCGAGCATCATGCTCATTAGTAATAATGGTCAACAAATTAAATCAAAATAACTGAGGGATATTGGTTCAATAATTTTTAATTTGGTTAAAAGCATCCTCAACAGAACCTAGGGAAGGTGATTTAAGTTCGATGACGACAAGAGGCAAACCGTTGACAAACAAAACTAAGTCAGGTCTTTTACTTCACTGTTGACCAGTTATAGAAAACTCTGATAAAAATTGAAAATAATTGTCAGAAGCACCTTTAAAGTTAAAGATTTGAATGGGAGAGGGATAACTAGGTAAATTAATTCCTGATATCATTAATTGATGAATTTTTTTGTTAATTTCAACTAGAGAAAGATTATTATTAGTAAAAATTTTATCTCTAATTTGACTAATTAATTTTTCGGTAAAATTGATCTGAGGATTCAATTTACGTAATTGATTAACAAAACTTTCTTTGTAAAGAAAAGTTTGGGAACTATTATAGCGTTCAGCCAGTTTATCTTTTGGGATTTCTTGTCAACCTAATTCTTTTAATCGCTGAATAATCTGCTCCTTTAACCAATTTTCGTCTCTTTTGAGAAAATTCATAATAATAAAGATTTTAAATTATTTATTATCAAAGAAAAATAATTTAATGAAAAAATATCTTCTGAAAGATTTATTTGAATTGAGAAAAGAAAAGGTCCCGGCCGGAAATTTTTTGATTATTAATGGGGATGACTTTTATTCTAACTCACCTTATTTTTTGAAAAATTATCGTTATGGAAATTTCCCTGACACAAAATTAAAAAAAACTGGTTATAATGGTTTTTTTAAGGAAGGAGATATTTTGCTTTTAACAATTGGGGCAAAAAAGAAAGTTTGACTAGCCGACCAAAATGGGGTTTGTGCTAGCGGAAACAACAAAATCAAAATAATAAGTGCTAAACAAAGGATAATTTTTGCTGAATATCTTATCGCCTTGTTAATAAGCAACAATATGACTAATTGGTTAAAAGCAACTTTGGCTGGCTCAGTAATTCCCCAGGTTTTATGGCTGCCATTTATTCAAAAAGAGGTGTTTATTCCTTCCTTGGAAGAACAAAAAAAAGTCATTTCTCACTTAGCC
Source organism: Entrophospora candida (assembly GCA_910592215.1). Lineage (NCBI taxonomy): Eukaryota > Fungi > Glomeromycota > Glomeromycetes > Entrophosporales > Entrophosporaceae > Entrophospora > Entrophospora candida. Next base: position 26,104 of record CAJVPN010000180.1, read on the forward strand.
AACTTGAGAAAATACTGAGCGAAGATTGAACAACTTTCCCAAAAGATTGAACAACTTGCTCTCTCTCTCTCTCTCTCTCTCGACAATTAACTCTTAACGAGCAATTGGTTAAACAAAAATTAGGAGAATTAGCAATTATTTCTCGTGGAAAGAATATCTTATCAGCCGCGGTTATTAAGGATAATGGAATTTACCGTTTTTACAGTTGTAGTAAAAAAAGAATTTTCTCTAATCAATTTTCTCAGAAAGAGAAAGCGGTTGTCCTTGCCACTGCTTGGGATTTTCCTAACCAAGGAGAGAATTTTCTAGTAGAATACACTAATTTGCCTTTTAATGCTTCAACAGATATTTGCGTAATTCGTTCCAAAGACAATAAAAAACTTGTTTCTGCTTTTTGCTCTCTTAAAATTGACCGCCAATTATTAAGAAATTATTTTTGTTCCACCAGGAAGATTCAAAGATTAAATGGCAAAACAATAATTATTTTTCCAATTACCATTTTTCCTCCTCAGACAGAAGAAGTATTGGAAAAATTATTAAATTTTAGTTGTTCAACTTCCTTTTTCGCTCAAAGAATTAATTTATTATCACAGTTTTTCAGCGAGCAAATAGAAATAAAAACTAATCAACTTCTCCATCCTTTTTCAATTTAGTTAACAATTCTTCTATTTCTTTCTTTTCGGTCTCTAATTTTTGAAAAGTTTCCAATAGTTCCGAGCTCAGTTTTTTAATTTCTTTCTTTAACTTCTGAGGATCTTGTGGTTCTTCCTCCTGATAAGTATAGATGCTCGGCAATAAAAGGTAGTCATTATCCTTTATTTTTTGTTTGCTCGTTCCTTCCTTCTCTTTTTTTAGTCATTGATGATAGTTATCAGTAATTTGCTTAATTTCTTCTTTGGTTAATTCTCGTAAATTATTATTAATCATTTCTCCTGAGAATTGAGAAGCATTAAAGAAAAAGTAGTCTTGGAGTTTTCGGTTCTTTCTTAACAGCCAAACTACTGCCGATATCCCAGTAGTATAAAAAAGTTTGTCAGGAAGTTGAACTATCCCATCAATTAGATTTTCTTCAATAAATTTCTGCCTAATTTTCTTTTCTTGCTTAGCACTACTTACAGAGTTATTGGCCATAACGACAGCAGCCACTCCGTTTTCTTTTAGTTTGCTAATAATATGGATTAATCAAGCATAATTAGCATTATTTTTAGGTGGACTATCATAACTTTCATATTTCTCTGGATAATGGCTCTTGCTTTCTTCTAAGCCTCATTTTTTTAAATTAAAAGGGGGGTTGGCTAATATGTAGTCAAATTGTTCTTTGTAAAATAGATCATCTGAGAATGTGTCGGCATACCTGTTGCCCAAATCAATTTCTAAGCCACGAATTCACATATTTATTCGACACAGTCTTCAAACTGCCGGATTTTTCTCTTGGCCTCAAAGGGTAATATCACCATTTTTTTCTTTGTATTGATTCACAAACTCGATAGCTTTAATAAACATTCCGCCGCTACCGCAACAAGGGTCATAAATTCTTCCTTTGAAAGGTTGAATTAAATTAACCAACAATTCTACTACGCATCGCGGAGTATAAAATTCTCCTCCTTTTTGGCCCGAAGTTAAAGCAAATTCTTTCAAAAAATATTCGTAAATTTGTCCAATGGCATCGCTATCTCCCAAACTAGGCAGTTTGTTAGCATAAATATCAATTAATCTTTCAAGTTTGCTGTTATCTACTTCTAAATTAGCATAGATTTTAGGAAAAATATTTTCTAAATTATTTTCATCTTCTATTTTACGAAAAGCACTGTCTAATATTTCTTTGATTTTAGGGTCCTTTCGTTGGTTATTAATAAATTTTCAATGTGCTTTTTCAGGAATGTATAAAATGTTATGCTGGCGATAATGGTCCCTTCAATACTGAGGATAATTAATAAAATTGGTATATTCTGCTTTACTTTTTAATTCTTCAATAACTTTGCTATGAACATCAAAACGCTCAGAAATGTGCTTTAAAAATATTAAACCTAGGCAAATATCTCGGTAAAGAGAAGGGTCAAAGCTTCCTCTTAAGTTATTTACCCCTTCTCAAAGAACTTTCTCAGTTTTTATTAACTCTTCTTTGTCCATAAGCGGTGTCTTATAATGATTTTTTACAAAAAATTTAAGAAAAATAATTCTCAACTCCCCCTTCCAAAACCAAAACCTTATAACCCTTTTCGCTTAAAATTTGAGCCGCTTGACCGGAACGATTTCCATAATTACAGTAAGTAATAACCAACTGGTTTTTATTAGGAATATATTTTTCGGGTTTACTAACTAAATCTAAAAAAGGGATATTCAGGCTATTAGGTAATTTTTTTAGTTGCTGATATTCTCAATTATCTCGGACATCGATAATCAGAACTCGGTATTTGATTTTATCTAATTCCAGTTTGGTGACGAATATTTTTTTTATAATCTCCATGAGGTTTACCTATCAATTAAAGTTTATCTTTGATGAAATCGGATAGTAAATAGTGAATTTTTGCAAATTCCTGAACTGAACTTATTAAGAATTCATAAGTATTATCCTCTTTATCAACCAGACTATTTTTTATATCATCAAACTTTTGCCTTAATAAACTGCTCGGATTAACAAGAAAAAATTTCGGCTGGTTCAATCTGCCATCTTTTCAACTTAGAGTTAAAATAGTTTCCTGATTTAATTTTATGTCTACTACTGTAGATTTTGGTCTGCTTTCAGGGAGAATCACTGGAAATTTCTCTTGTAAATTTTTAATTTCTTGCTTCATTCATTCGTCAGTTTCCTTTTTTCACGAATTTTGATAATCACTAATTGATTTTTTATTTCCTTTTCCTATTCCAATAGGCTTTGCCGGTTGTGAAATTTTAATTGACTTCTTTGACGATAATAATTCTAAATCATCTGTGTTAACATACAGAAAATTTTTCCCTTCTATTTTTAATAATCCTACTTTAACAATACTAGTATTCGGTAATTGACTAAAGGTTTTTAATTTTTCGGCTAGAGAATTTATTAAAATTAATTTTGGTTTTGCTCCTTTTCACAGTTTGTATTTGTAGATATCTTTCTCCCCTCTTTTTCCATTCTTGTAGTAATAATTAAATTTAGCCTCTTCTATTAAATCTTCTTTTTCTTCTTGATCCATTTCTTCTAAATATTTTAGAACTTGTTGTATCCGATTATAATCATCTAGTTTGTATTCAATAATTGCGAAACTTAGTGTTGTAGGATTAAAAATGATTGTGTCTTGTATCCTATCACTGCCAACTGGTCATTGTTTAGTTAAAAAATGTCAGGAAGGAAAAATTTTGTTTAAATTATTATTTTCGGCAAAAAAATCTTCCATTTCTTTTTCTCTTGTAAAAAGTTCAGGTTTAATATTTATTTCTTCTATTTCAGACAGAGTTTTTTTGCCCTTGTCAATTTTTAATAATTTAAGCATTTTATTTTTCTTCTATTTTTGTTTTAAGTTGCGGAAAAGCAATTACCTCTTTAATGCTATTTTGACCAGTAAATAACATGATTAATCTGTCTATCCCAATTCCTAATCCTCCGGCCGGTGGCATTCCATACTCCAAGGCTTCCAAAAATTCCTTATCAAAACTGGCAATTTCTTCATTCCCTAACTCTTTTTGTTTAGTTTGCTCTTCAAATCTTTTTTTTTGTTCGATAGGGTCATTTAACTCACTATAACCATTAGCGAATTCTAATCCCCCAATATATAATTCAAATCTGTCAGCAATTTCTTCATTATCTATTTTGCTTTTGGCTAGGGGCGAAACTTTTATCGGGTAATCATAAATGAAAGTCGGCTGAATTAACTTTTTTTCTACATATTCTTCAAAAAAGGCTAAAATAATTTGCCCAAGGCTTTTCTGAAACTTTTCTAGTTTTAAATTATGTTTTTGGACTAATTCCAAGGCTTCTTCTAAGTTATTTATTTGGGAAAAGTCGATGTTCGTGTGTTCTTTAATTGCTTCTACCATTGATATCCTTCGAAAAGGATTTTGAAAACTAATCACATGAGAAATCTCCTTTTCGCCCTCTTCTTCTTTTAATTTAAACTCAAATTCCTCCTTTTTGAGAACTTCTTCAGATAAATAGTGAAATAACTCTTCAGTTAAATTCATCATATGTTCAGCATTTTCATAAGCCTGATAGACTTCAATACTGGTGAATTCTGGGTTATGACGAGCATCTATCCCTTCATTTCGAAATATTCGACCAATTTCATAAACTTTATCAAATCCTCCAACTAGCAGTTTTTTTAAGGGGATTTCAGTAGCAATTCGCAAATAAAAATCGCGATGTAGTCTGTTATGTTTAGTAATAAAAGGTTTTGCTTGGGCTCCAGATGCTTCAGAAACCAAAACAGGTGTTTCGATTTCGATAAATCCTCTCTGATCTAAAAACCGGCGTATATTTTGGATCACTTTGTGGCGAACAAAAAAAATTTCTCTATTTTTTGAATTAACAATAAAATCCAAATATCGGCTGCGAAATCTTTTCTCGGTGTCTTTAAGTTTGAAGTGAGCGGTGTCAGGAAGAGGATTTTGGCATTTGGCTAAGATAACAAATTTTTCTACCCCTATGCTTAATTCTTGTTTGTCTTTTTGTGCGTTAGTTTTACAAACCACTCCTGTTACTCCAATAATGTCTCCTATACCTATCTTGGAAAAATTCTCATTCTGAACTTTCAACTGAATAACTCCGTTCTGATCGGCTAAATCAGCAAAAATTAAACTACCAAAACTTCTTATCCTGTTTATTATTCTTCCAGCAATATTCACTGCTTTATTTTCTACTTTTAACCTTTCTTGGGAGAAACTAGAAAATTCGTTGATTATTTTTTTTATACTAGTATCGCGAGAAAATTTAGTTTGTTGAAAAGGATTTTGGTTTAGTTCACTATTCATTTAATGATATGTAAATTTTACTAGTTATTTGCTAGCATTCATTATAATTATTAATTTTTTCAGACTGAGCAATTTTAATTTCTTCTGAATAATTTCTTTGTTATTCTTATCTAAGTTATTATCTGCTTCATCAAAAATAAATATTTCTTTATCATCTTTTCACAATGTATTTTGCAGGTCAATTAATTGTTTTTGTCCCAGCGATAAGTTTGATTTGACTAGGTTAGCAGATTCAGCATAAGAAATCTTTTTCCGCCAATTTTTCAAGTTTAATTCTTTTAACTCGTATTTCCTATTAATAATCACTTTTCCTCCTGATGGTTGATAAAATCCAAAAAGTAAATCAATAATAGTCGTTTTACCGAATCCATTAGGAGCTTGTAAATGATTAACTTTCCCTTTCTCAAATACTAAATCCAATTCTTTCAAAACTCGTTTATCTTTTTCATAAAAAAAAGAAACTTTTTGTAAAACGATACTAGTAATAGGTTCGGAAATTAGAACATTTTTTTGAATGTCATTTCTTTCTGGCAAACTAAGAAAATAATTAAATCGTTTTTGAACCGAAGAATATTGAGGATATTTTCTCACCCCTTTCATTAAATAATTAAAAGAAGTTGTCAATTTAGTAAACATAGTGAAAATTACAAAATCATTTGCACTAGGAAGAAATATTAAAAGAACTAGCAATAAAAAAACTTTTCCGAAGCGGATCAGATAATCGAAAGTTGACTCATAAAGCGAACTAAAAAAAGTTTCTTTGCTAATTTTTTCCTGAACTGTTTGGGAAATTTGCTGATAATCTCTAAGGAAGTTATTAGTTAACCCCTTTTTGATAATTAACTTTCGATTATTAATTAGATTATTTTCAGCTTCAGTTTGCTTTTCGGTGGCTTTTTCTAATTCAGTTTTTCGCCGACTAATTAGATTGTTGAAAACAAAACTTAGCAAACTGGCTAGAAAAAAATAAATCAAACCTGCCCATATACTTGCTCCAGAAACTGATTTTAACTCATAAAAAACCAAAATAGTGGTCAAGAAAAAAACATAAAGGCTATCGGGAAGGATAACGAAATAATTGCCTAACTCCTTTGATTGGTGATAAACAACTCCGAATGTTCTCCTTTCTCGACCTCTCGCTTCTTTTTCTTTTAACTTGTATAACTTACTAATTGATTTTTTTTTTAGGTCATTACTAACCAAATTGGTTAAATAATTTCGGTAATAGTAAGAAAGAGCTGTCAAAAGACAACTTATAACAGTGAAAGTAATTGCGAACGAGAGATAACCTTTTCAGTTTTTACCAAAATCTAGCAAAGGTTTACCAGCAAAGGAATAAAAAATGAATTTAGGGTTTGACCTCGAAACTCCCTTTAAATAGGAATAAACTTTTTCCGCACCATTGCGAGTTAAAAGCAAAAATGAAACTGTGCTAATAGTGGCAAGAAAAATTAAGATTAAAAACTTTTTTCAGTATTTTTTGGCAAAATATTTTCAGTTGATAAACACGGCCGTTCACGACAAAAAAATTTCCTGGTTTAGAAAATCCTTATAAATTTATTTTTCATTATTTAAAAAAATGTAAACTAAAAAAATGCCAACTATTGCTATATTAAAAAAAGGAACAATTAGTTGCGGTCAATTATTTACTCATCTAAATCCTTCCCCGATGGGAGGGTGAGTTGCTAAAACATAATTAGTTAAGTTTCAAGAGATAAATACAGCAAATATTAACCAGTCTCATCAACGAAGTTTTCACTGATATATAAGGCAAAGAAGTGGACGAAAAAAAACTACTAATAAAATCAAAAAATTAAGTAAATAAAGAAGAGTTAGTGGAAGATATAAAAATCCAATAATAAAAGAATATAAATCAATATTTTTCATAAAATTACATTAACTTGCAATCTTTTGGCGGTATTTCAATTTGAGTTTTTAAATACTCTTCTATTCTACCTTTTTCATAAGCAATATCATAAGCAGAGGCGAGATTATCTAAACTATTATCTGTATTTCTTATTTCATTTCTCAAACAGATAGTTTTTCTATTTCCATTGGCAATACAATCGCTGTGAACTCCTCGGGAACACCAAATGCTAGTAGCAGTTGGGTGCTCCTCTGCTTGTTTAGAGTGATGAACTCCTAAGATACTCATAAAAGCAAAGTGTTCACAATTATTACTTGCTAAACAATACTTATAACAACTTCCGCTTGACTTTCCCATACTTTTATAAATTGCTTTTGCGAGTTGCTCTTTAATTTTTTCCTTACTCTTGAAAGGAATAATTGGATAAATGCGGTATGCACTTCCAGTTTGACCTGATGAACTAGAAGAAGAGGAAGAACTAGAATTACTGGAATTAGAAGAGGAACTACTCGAAATACTACTTGAACTTAAAGAGCTGCTACTGCTCGAACTGGAACTACTATTGCTACTCGAACTAGAATTGGAAAAAGAGGAACTGCCGCTGGAACTACTGCCACTTGAAGAACTGGAAGAAAAAGAAGAACCTCCGCCACTATTATCAGTAATGAAATTACTTCAACTATCAAAAATAGCACCAGTATCATCTTGATAATTGCAAACTCAATCTTTTCCTAAATAAACAGCATAATGATAATAACCTCCATAAAATTTTGGTCTTTTAACTTCTAAAATATCAAATGGTCTAAGGTAATTGTCAGGATAACTTGTATTTCATGGTAATTTTTTTTCGACAACATAAAAACTATCTCTTACTGAACTAAAATCCGTATATTCATTAGCATGATGGTGAACCGATAAGATTGGAATTTCTCCATCTAACTCTTTTCTTAGCCATCTCGCTTCTCCTTGCGCTTTTTCTAATTCTTCATGTTTTTCCCTTTGATAAATCCCTCAGTAATTGTGGTCATGGTATCTAGGAAAAACAAAAACTTCTTTATTTCAATTAACTTCTCCTCACTCGTTTCCTCTTTCTGGTTCATAAACTATTAAAAATACTTGATAATAACTTTCATGGTAATTAATGACAGTGGCAACATTATAATTTGACCATCAAGTTTTAAAGCGAATAAATTCTTTGATGGTTCCGGGAATCTTATCTTTAGTTTCACTTTTTTGTTTAATTAAAGAGGCTAAATGTTCTTTTTCCTGAAGATAAAAATCTTTTTCATCATTAGTTAAGCAATCAACAGAAACATTTAAAGCCTTTTTTATTTTAAATCTTTGACAGGCATCAAAATTTTCCAAACGATAAATTGAGTTCCCACCAAAGTTTAATTTTCCTTCTTGGTCAAAATCATCTTCACGAGCATTACAGTGAATAAGAACTCATTCTTGCTTGGCACCAAAAATGTTAATTTCAGTAGGAATTTCATCTAACCTTCAATTTTGTGGATTATTAAGGGTGATTTGAACTATTTTGCCAAAATTAGTAAGTTGAAAGTTATTGTGTTCAGGAGCAACTTCCTTAGAGATTAGATTGAAAATTGCTTCACCTCTTTTTGCATCACCATTGAAATTATCCCGATTTTCATTTTCCATTTCTCTCACTTTCGATAAAGGAATCTGCATAGTAGCAAAAACTCTATTCAACTGTTCATTATATTCAAAAGAATTAGAATAGATTTCAGTGTCTCTTTTCAACTTTTCTCCTCGACCCTCTAATATTTCACCAACCTCAAACAAATAATGTTTTAACTTTGGAGGGCAATTATTAACATCAATTTTTGCTGCATCTAATCATTTGTAATATTTTTTTTTTGTTTCATCACAAAGGAATTGCGGTTTGCCTACTATTTCTATTGCTGCCTTAAGTCCAAGTAATGAGTTAGCAAAAATACTTTCGACTTCGCTCTGGTAATAACTTTCAAATTTATTATTGCGAATTTGCTTTTTAGTCTTACAATCAGAATAAACTACTTTAATATATCTCTCTAATCCCTCTATCGAAGTGTAAAATGCATCATGGATTATTTTCCTATCGTAAACAGTTATTTGTTTTAATTGCTGTTTTTTGCACATAACTCTTCTATGAATATAATAATTATTTACTATTTCTTTGTAATTTTTGTAGCAGTAATTTGGTAATTATAAAGCAGGATATAAATTAGCAGTAGACTTAGATAAAACTCGTTTCTTTTCTCCGAATTCCGAGGAAGAGAAAGTATATAGCAATAGTGGTATGGTATCTAAACTTCTGTAATAATACTTCTATTTATAATAGTGAGTCGAGGAGTAAAATCATAATAAATATCGGAAAGATTTTTAAGTAAGTTAATTAATCCAACTTTGCATCTTTTCGTTATGAATACTTGCGACCTTGCCATTAACTACAATACTTAATTTTATTCCTAGACCGCCACTTTGGCTCTAATTGGCGGATAGGGTTCATAATTTTCTAAACTAATGTCTTCAAAACGAAAATCAAAAAGAGATTTTATTTCGGGGTTAAGTTTCAAAATAGGTAATTTTCTAGGTTCTCTTTTTATTTGCTCTCTAACTTGTTCCAAATGGTTTGAGTAAATGTGGGCGTCACCAATCACATGAATAAATTCTCCTAGTCTGTATCCGCAAACTTGGGCTAGCATGGAAGTTAACAAACTATAACTAGCGATGTTAAAAGGAACACCTAAAAACATATCCCCGCTTCTTTGATACAATAAACAATTTAGTTCTCTATTTTTTGAAACAAAAAATTGAACTAAGCAATGGCAAGGAGGTAAAAGCATTCCCTTTATTTCCGGCGGATTCCAAGCCGTTAAAATGTGACGGCGAGAAAAAGGATTTTTTTTTAAGTTTTGCACCAATTCTTTTAGTTGGTCTACTCCTCCAAAATCTCTTCATTGTTTTCCATAAACGGGGCCTAAATTGCCATATTTTTTAGCAAAATTATTGTCGTTTTTAATTTTCTCTAAGAATTCTGCTAAAATTTCCCCCTTATAATCGGAAGAGGATTTATATTTTTCAAAAGGTCATTCATTCCAAATATTTACTCCATTATCTACCAAATATTTAATATTTGTGTCTCCTTTGATAAACCAAAGTAATTCATGGATGATTGCTTTAAAATTTACTTTTTTAGTGGTCAGTAAGGGAAAACCTTCTTGGAGATTAAAACGCATTTGGCAGCCAAATAAAGCTATGGTTCCTATTTGGGTTCTATCTGGTCTTTTTTCTCCGTTTTTTAATATTGAAGATAATAAGTTTAAATATTCCCTTTCTCCCACTTTAACTTTCCTTCTCTTCTCAAATGCCTAATCTTTTTCTTAATTCTTTGACTACTTCTACATCAATTTTCCTTTTTTTAAATCCTTGTTCCAAAGTAATATTGAAGGAATTAAGTTTTTTTATTTCTTCCATGATTTTTTCTCGTTCACTAGGCAAGGCACCGGCTTGAAGTTTTCTTTCCAAAGATAATATTTCTACTTCACGCCGCCAGTAGTCTCACAAGAGCATCAATTTATTTTCGAGACGTTCAGCTTCTTTTCAATTACTATCAAGCCATTCTTGATTACTTTTCTTATTTTCTTCAGACTCTCTTGCAAATTGTTTGACTAAATTTTCCATTTCGACTTGATTGTCTTTATCTTTCTTTTCTATTTCTTTCATTTTAACCAAGAAGTTTTTTTTCAATTCTTTCTTTTCAGTAATAAGTTTTCGCAAATGACTTTCAATGTCATCTAATATTTTCTCGGCTCGGGTTTTTTTGGTTAATTTACTGCTAATATCTACCATATCCTTAAATACATTTTACTATTTTTTAGTGACCTATTAAAATGATTATTTTTCTTTTTGCTAATTTTTCTATGCTTTGACGGAATTCTTGTTTATTATTTTCATCTAAAGCGTTATTCGCCTCATCAAAAATAAATATTTCTTTATCTTCACTGCTGGTGAAAAGATTTTTTAAATCGGCTAGTTGCTTTTGCCCAGTTGACAAACCATTTTCAACCAAATTTTCGTGTTCAGCATAGGCTATTTTTTTGCGTCATTTTACTAAGTTTAGTTCGCTTAATCTATATTTATCGTTAATTAATATCTCTCCCTTATTAGGTCGTTGTAATCCTATAATGAGGCTGATTATTGTGCTTTTGCCGAAGCCATTTTCTCCCGTTAAATAATTAATTTTTCCTCTTTGGAAATGTCAATCTAATTTTTTTAGCACTGGTTTATTTTCTTGATAGGAAAAGTCTACTTTTTTTAAGAGTTATGGTTTTTACTGGTTCGGAAATTAGAACATTTTTTTGAATGTCATCTCTTTCTGGTTGGTTTAGCAATCAATTTAGGCGTTTTTGGGCGGAAAAGTAATAAGGGTAATCTTTTAGACGTTCAATTATTTTCTTTTCATGGGTGTAAAGTTTGCTGAGCATATGTCAAGAAGTAAAATCATACTTGCCGCTAACTAAGCACGCTAAAGGTATGAAAATGAATTCCAGGGAAGGAATAATGGAGTAATTCGGAACTACCATTGCCAAAGTGAATTTTCAATCCCTTTTGTCGGTTACAGAATAAGTTCTATTAACTGTTTTTTGGTAATTGTTCTGGTAAAGAGTAGCGAGATTTTTTTTAATAATTAGGTCCCGATGATTTACAAAGTTATCTTCTTTCTTTTTCAATTTTTCATTTTCTTTTTGTAGAGCAAGTTCTTGCCTGTAAACAAAGTAATTTAAAACTAAACAGATGATCGCTACCAGAGCAAAGCCAATGAAACCATAAAGAAGAATTTCGGCCTTAATGTCCTCGTTGCTTGCTTTTATTCCTAAGCCAGTAAATATTAAAAAAGCAGTCAACAACACATAATAAATTTGGTTGGGATAATGAACTACCTTATGAGTAAACGTTTTTTCGTCGCTATCTAGGTTGGTTAAAATTTGTTCTTTATTGTAGGATTTAAGTTGAAAAAGTTTACGACTAATTTTGCTTTTAAGAAAACGCGAAATCTTGTTAGCCAAATAAAAAGCGTAATAAACATGAACAATAACTATTAAGCAGTAAATGATTATGTAAATGAATCAGAATCAGAAAAAACTCTTTCTGTCCTGGAAAGCATAAAGTTCTTTTCCTCAAAAATTAAGAGTAAGTTTTTGGTCAAGTTTTCCTTTAACCAAGTTTTCAATAACTTTGGCCAAGTTACTGTCCATAACGTAATTAACCAATGCACTTAAAGTAGTCAAGATACCAAAAATTATTTGTTCTTTTCAATACTTTCTAGTAATTGAAAATCAGTTTAATTTTACTGACTTTTTATTGTTTTTTTCTTTTGTATCCATTTTGATAGTTTAATAAATTGATTATCTTTGTCAATAATTATTAGAAAATAGAAGGATTAGCAGAAAAATATCAATTCCTTAAACACTTCTTTGCTAATAACATTATTAACTTATTTCGCAGTTTAATCTTTTTTTAATTTTTTGGGCCGCTTCGGTTAAAGCATTTTCTTTAACCGTCAAAATATGATCAAATTCGGTAGCAAATTTTCCTTCTTTTTCTTCAATGATTAACCTCCGGATAATTTCTGATTCACTAGTTCCTCTCTTTTTCATATGCTCGATCATTTTTTCCCTACTTTCGGCTTTAAATCAGTAAGAAATTATATTATAATCTTTTTCTTGGCAATATTTTTTAATTTGCCGAAAACCTTCCACATCTACAATGATTACTCCGTTTTTCTTTTG
>CAJVPN010000181.1:0-38688 GCA_910592215.1 Entrophospora candida
CAAGCACTGATGTTACTGCTATTATTAAAAGGTATGTGTGATTATATTAATATATTTATTTCTTTTTCCAAAGGTTGAACGATCTGACGATCTGACAGTGTACAATCCATTGTTTTGCTGAATTATTTATCACCATTACAAATAAAAAATATTGCTAAGAATCTATTTATTTTATTGTAAAGCAAGTTTTAATAATGATCGGCATATTATAAATTATCCAATCAATTTCTTTATAGATTGACCAATCACAGACAAAGCCTGTTATGTTATCTCTGACTACATTTTGGAAATTCCTAAATTATTGTCTTCAATGATTTATTGACAGTTATTTGATGATATATTTATAATCATCAAACTTATTCACAATGTGAAATGTTGTTTCAAGATCAAAAAGAAAAAATGAAGCTGGACATAAAGAAGCACTTGGATAAATGTTATTTATTTTATTTAAAAAAAAAGAATGGTGGTGGTGATTGCAATCATTGCAGCTTGTCATCACTCTAGTTAGTTATTAAAAAAACAATGATGATCATTGTGACTGGCTGTCATTCTAGTTAAATTAAAATTTTCTTTTATTTATTCTTTAGTAGGAACATTTTCCTCTTCAGCTGTGAGTAAATTACATTCTTTTCAAATAACAAAACTGGTTTTCAACTTGGATTTCTAATAAAATATTTTAATATCATATAAAATGGATTAAAAATTCTCAGCTTTTGAAAATTTGAAGATCAAAGTATTTATTTACATTGTAAAAGAATTAGCAAAGAATATAGATACTAACAATTTAAATGGAGAATATGAAAGATTAGATATTCTTAAAAAATCAATAAATGACTTATATAGTGAATCTATTGAAATTTGGAATGAAAAATACAATGCCTTAGAGAGGTTAATGAAAATGCAAGCCATTAATGATATTTCTGCTTCATTTGTATTAGTTTTTGTCAACTCAATACATTTTTATTTTTTAAAAGTCTGGAAGTGTTGAAAATCCCATTGATAGACCTATTATTAGAGATCCTATCAATGAACCTATTATTCCTCCAGGTATGTAATTAATATTAGACCAAAACCCTTATTCTTTTTAATACCATATATATTTTCTCTATTATCAATAATAAAATAACCATAATATTTGATCATAATAAAGGAGGAAATGGTCTTGGAAGCAGCAGAGCAAAAATCGTCATAGAATCATTCATAACAATAATATCAAAGGATAACTAAATCAGGTATCAGAAGGATTGCTCACAGAAGGAGTGAAACAGCTTGCTATGATGATATTCGTGATGTGTTGAAATTATTTCTTAAAGATGTAATAATGACAATTATGATGACAAATTATGGGCATTAATAATAACGATTTTTAATATATGAATTCTTTTTTTCTTTAGAATGCAAAACGTAAGACAGTAAAGTATACGGGATGTTGGTAAGTTAGTTCACAGTATATTATTATGGTATGTAATATATATTGTATATTCCTTTAAATTAATATATGAATGAAACTTCTTTCGTTATATTAACCTATTTATTACTATACTCCATAACAGTTCATGCACTCAAAGACGAGGAAAACTTTTTTATGGATTTGGTAAATAAATTATATGCCAAAATTTTTTTTAATGATTTGTTAGTATATATTATTTTATGGTTGATAGTTTGTTGTATTAATGAATTAATTATACAAGCAAGTTTTTCAACTTTCTGCAAATTGTTTTTATATAAAAAAGTATTGTGAGGAGACAAAATGCGAATTAATTAATTTTATATTTTCTGACTGATATAAGCTAAGATAAATTGTAAAATGTGAACAAATTCCACGATATTAATATATAATATAAATTTAATAGGTACAGCGTTGATTTAGATCATGATAATTTATTTAAAGAAAGCTAAATAGATTATTGACAGTCCCACGTTGAAAGATAGTTTCTCTCTATAAGTGATCGGTTTATAGTAAATGGCTATGTATTATTATATTGTTTTTGTATTAAATTATTATTTTATTGCTATATCTAAGAGCACTGAAAAGACATTCTTTAAATACAACCGATTCTCAATTTAATTAACATCCCATGTATATTGTACAAAAAACTCTGCCTGAAACTCTTGGTAGTGTTGTGCGTGGAAATGAATTTGAATTTCACATATTTAAAATTAGCCAATCGGAATTTTCATATCCAAACACCCCACCCCAAAATTTTAATTATAGATTTCAATTTAATTTCACATACAACAGTAGTACCAATATCAAAATCTTTGAGGTTATTACCAATATATATTTGTGCTCATCATTGAAAGCTGTTTGATTCCATAGTGATAATACATATAATATATGAAGATATAAAGTTACCAAAGGAAAAGCCATAAAGCAGTAAAAAATATTCTGGTACCATTTAAAATACAACTGACATAATAATTAAATTGGAAGATGAAAACTTGAACCTTTAATTTTTTTTTTCTAATAAAATGTTGAAAAATATTTAAAAAATCTGGACAAAAATAAAATGGGATATGGATTTTTGACAAGAGGTTGTGAAATGAATTGTCTGTTGAGCAGAACAAGAAATCAATGAAATAATGTTGATATTATTCCAAACCAAACCAAACACCCCCAGTAAAGGAGTTGTTGATCAATAATTGTGCTTAAAGAATTTCAAGACTTTGACAATCTGGCCCACATAATTTGCCGGAAAAGGTCAAATAATTAATGCTATATCTAATAAAATAGATGCATTATTTGCAGTTAGGAGTTATTGCAGCTAACAATAATAATTGACATAATAATAATATTATTTTCTTATTGATTTTCTGAAAACAATGAAATGAAAATACATGAAATAATAAATTATTTGGTAGTGTTCTTCCTGGACTAGAAAAATATAAAATTTGTATATACAATACAGTATATACATATGAATTTATATAAAAAGATATCTATTACATCAGATGAATTTGTTATAAGAAATATATGGAAAGTAAAAAAATATCATATTCCTATTAATTAACATGTCATCAAAAAGATATAAATAAGAATAGAATTTATTTATGGAATTAAAATAGGAATCAGATGGAAGTTAAAACTAACCCAATTCATCATCATTTTCAGCTCTGTTGATGATTCAATCAATTACTTTAACTACCAAATATTATAAAATAAAAATCATAATCTTTTTATTTTATTTTCCAATTGAAAAAAATTATCACACCGCCCTCACCTGGATTCGAACCAGGATCCTTTCGGTTAACAGCCGAACGCGCTAGCCGGTTGCGCCATGAAGGCAGGTATTATAATTAACCGTTGATTTATTACTATTTAAATTTGTATCGAAAATTTACAAAAAATAATAGGGCATTTTAAATACTATCAATGTGATAAATAAGCAAAAAAATTATCTAATTTACAAAAATGAGATACTTTAATAAAAAAATTACATTATAAAACAAAATTCATAAATACAATATAAATAAATAAAATAAATAAACAAAATAAATAAATAAATAAATAAATAAATAAATAAATATTTCTAAAAAAATTAGCTACAACATTCATTTTTCACCCCAATAAAGGTCAATATTTTCATCTTGTAATTTTTCAATTGCTCTTTCATGTCCTTGTATAGCAGCCAATCTCAAATATTCTAATCCTTTATGCTTATTTGCCTCTTTTACCACCTTTCCTTTATAATACATTTCCCCAAGATTATATAAAGCAGTCACGTTTCCATTGTTGGAAGCCATTGTCATATATTTGATAATTTCATCAATTTCATCATCCTCAAACTTGCTGTCTGGTTTTTTGCCTAATATACAAAATGCATACCTTACTTGTGCATCAGCTATACCGCTATCAGCTGCCTCTTTAAACAATTGTGCAGCTTGTTGTATATCCTTCTTTACATGATACCCCTCAAATAAATAATAACCTTTCCAATATTTTGCCTTCATGTTTCCATCAGCTGAAAGATCACAGAAACATTTCCATGCCGTTGCTCTATTTTTTGCTTTATGAGCTTTGATACCTTCTTCTAATGGCATTGGTGCTTTAATAACATCATCCAATGAAAAGTCAACAAAATTAGGCAACAATGATGGATCATCATCATTATCATTGCCACCATTAACAATGTTGTTAGCTTTATTATTATTGTTAATGGAAATTGATGCTTTAATAGCTTCATCATTTTTGATTGGTGAAAATAATGGTGAACAATCTGGTTTAACTTTGTCAAGTAAGCCATATAAGCTATTAAATAAATCAACTATATCTGGTCTTGAATCAGGATCTGGTTTCCACACTATGAATTATAAATTATTTTTAATAAACAAATGAACAAGTAAATAAATTAATTAACAATTAGCTATCAATAATTACTACTTACTTTGAGTTATTATTTTTATATAATTTTGAAAATAACTTGGGACGCCAATGTGAGGAGGTGAAGTATCTTCTCTTCGATTACTTGTTACATGTTTTTGAATATCTTGTAAATTCTTACCTTTATAAGGAATTCTTTCATATGCAAGTTCCCAAAGTGTCATACCAAAACTATAATATATATATAGATATAGTAAATATAAATATAAATTTAAATTTAAATTTAAAAATGGAAATAAATAATTTACCTAAATATTTCACTTTGTCTGGTATAAGGAGAGTATTTCCTTTTATCAACAACAACTTTACCATCTTGATTTAATTGATAATGTAACATTTTTTCAGGCGGAAACCAATGTACCATTGTTAATACACTATTTTCTAGATCTATTGTATAAGCATCTAAACCTCGACTATATTCAAAATTTGTAATTTTTGGTAACCATTTATCTGTTAACTAAAAAAATTGTTTTGAAAAATAAACAAAATAATAAATATTATGCACGCAAAAAAAATACATGTATATACACATAGTATTATTATACTCACCAAAATATTTTCACATCTAATATCATGATGTAATATGTTACAACCATGGATATACACTATTCCACGACAAATATCCACAGCAAGTTGTATTTTTGTTGGCCAATCAATATCTTCATTTTCATAAATTTCTTTTAGATTGCCCTTCTGAGCAAATTCAAAAACCATATAATCAGAACCATGCAATTTGGTTAGTCCAAGAAAATTAAGAATATAAGGAGAATTACGCAGATTAGCCAAAATTGTTAAGTAAGCTTGAATTCTTTCAGATTGTTTTTTTTGTCTATCACTTTCAAAATCGTTTTCAGGGGTGAGAACAATACGTTTACATACTACATCCATACACATATACATCTTTCTCGTAATTTTTCCACTGTCTTGTGTACAATTCGTGGAATGTCTTGGATTTTTTAATTCATTTGGTTGAATAAATTTAGGTTTTGGCTTTGGTTTACTTTGAGCATCAGTTCCTTCTGATAGTTGTTTTGTTAATTGATCCACTTGATGTTTTAATTGCGGTACTATGGAAAAATTAGTGTTCATCTCTATAATTTTTTCATTATTGTGAGTTTTCACCACTGCAACGTTTCCTGCCACATTCTCCAAGAACTATATATTTTAAAAAAAAATTTTCAGCATTTAAGAAAACATAATACATAAAATCATTACACAATCATTAACGCATATAACCTTCATAATGGTCTCAAAAGAATCTGAAATCACTTTAAAATCTTTTTGACGTTGCTCTTCACTGGCAATAACCACAGCAAGATTCAAATCATTTACTGTGCTATCAAAATCCTTAATATATCTTTCAAATTTTGATTTAATTGAACCAGATTGAAAAAATTTTTTTAGACCACTCATTTGAGTCACATCTACAATAAATTTCTTGATATCCTTGAGAAGATTAACAAATCTCTGGAAACAATGATAATAATTTATATCTTTAAATTTTTCCTCGTTGTCGTATTTATTCCTAACCAATGCTTGAACAGCCACTTCAGCCGCTTGCACTCGATTTACTAAAGCTGTACAACTACGTTTATTAATTTGTGCATTATTATACGCTTCTATTATTTTTGCAGTCAATTCTGCTACAAGTCCAATCATTGGAAGAAATGACGTTATAGCTAGTTTTTCAAACCTCAAAGTAATTAATTATTATGTTTTATGCAATAATAAATATATTCATCTTTAACAGATATTCATTTTTATTTTTATTACTAACCTTCAGTTACTTCAGCTGTAGCTCCCAATACTGTGGTTGCCGAATGTGATATCTGATAAAATGTATCATCTGTAAGCGTTTGACCAACACCTTGCATGTATCCAGCAACATTTGAATTTGTAATCCTTGACATTTTTACTTTTAAAAAAAAAATCTAAAACCACTTTAAATATATATAAAATTTTATATATTCATTCTAAATTTGGTGATCCAAATGAAAAACTGAACGTGGTTACTGTTTGTTAAACAAAGGTACAAAACAAGGATATTGGGCAAATAATATTTATATGTAGAAAGTAATATGTATTGGTGCAACATTCATTCTTGTTTTTTTTACAATGAAAATTATATATAACATGACGACGACTCGCATTGAGATTCCATGCACGGAGTTAAAGTAATATTTCTGATCCTGAAGAAGAATGAGTTGAATCGTTATTGTAACATAGCAATAGCATCTCCGTAGAAAAATATTTAGTTTTATTAAAAAAAATTTTTTTTTGCCATTCAAAAATAGTAGTATTGATATTATACAAAAGAAGAAAATTTTTTTTTTTGGTTTCAAGGTGATGAATGCGTTTTTGTTATGAAAGTCAATAGGTTTTCATTATCTTGAAGCAAATTTTTTTCTTGCTTCAAAGAATTATCCAAGTTTTCTACCATCCTTGGCATATATCTTAATAGATAAAATTTATTAAATTCATTATTATAAAGAGTGTCAAATCATAAAGCTTTTTTACCAGAAGCTCGTTAACAAATTGATGATATAGACCATTAACTGGTATTTACTAAGCGGACTCTATATTCCGTATCCTACTTGGTTATAACAGAGAAGGAAAAAGATTTACGTGATACAAACGCACTAAATATTCCAAAGTTTCGTAAACTAGAATTCTCATAATCTATAATTATATCTTTCATATTTACGATAAAAATAATGGATCATAATTTTTCTTAAAGCATTTATATCTATCCGAGCAACTATTAAATAAAATTTTCTTTCAAGACGAAAGGCAAGCTTCAATGAAAAAAACTCAAATTATGACACGATATGACTTTTCATTTAATAATGTAACGTCTACTTTTTTGCCAAAATTCTTCTTCTTCGTTGCTAATACCCTCTTTTATTTTCTTCATCTAGATCAAGTACTAACTCTTTCACCGCTATTAAATACAATAAAAAAACAGAATGGAAAGTAAAAACATATAAAATAAATGAATAATGAAAAAAGTATATATACACAGGACCGGGAAAATTCTATTGTATGTGGCCACCAAATTAAATGACAAACCATATTAATATTAATAGGAGTCTTAGACTTGTAATTGTAATTATGCGAATCTATTTTCCGAACACATTAATATTAATAATTCGAATCGAAATAGCCTTTATTAATTAAAATATTTAAAAGGAAGTTTTTTGTACTCGACATACTAAAATGATTATAAATTAAAATGTTTCATAATCTACTGTGATCAAACAAGGATTAATATTAGAATAAAAACATATCCCAAAAAAACTACTTCTCATAGTATAATATGAATAGCAATACTGGAAGATAAACCTTAACAGAAATATATGATAAATAATCTAAAAATCTTATTATTACTCTCGGAATGTCTTTTAAAGTTTTGCAAATAGCTTTTTTAGTATTAACTAATTCTTGAAAGTTAGGGTATGTTGTTGGCGTGACTCATAAGGAATTATTTACTATATAATATAATAGTGCGAATTATAGTGTAACAGATAACTCCTCTATTACTATTACTATATTAATATTGCGAATAAGTGTAACCGATGGATATTTTCTTCGAATTACTATTACAGTATATAATAACAACAATAATAAAGACAGCGTCCTTTTCCATTTTCTATTAATGCGAATCTATAGTGAGGCGTTCACATTTTTTTTAAAAAGTGCTTTCGAATCATAGTATTGGCGATCACATTCAATGGTCCTATATTACTATATACGTACTGGTGAGAGATGCCTAATAAGTAATGTCATAATAAATAAAGGGAATTGTTATTCACCCTCATTTTTGTTATTCGCACCCCACGTGACTAAGACAAAGATGAACTAATAAAATCATCACATTTTAAGCGATTTATTTGATCAAGTCATTTTCTAAGCGATTTATTTGGCTAAGCCATTCATTGGTCACCTTACTACACTTAGTCACGTGGGGTGCGAATAACAATTCCCTAAATAAAAGAAAATTATATCTCTTTCGTCATCTCTTCCTTCAATTAAAGAGATACAAACATGAAATTAAGGGAACTGTAGTGATTTTAGACTGTATAACTTTTTTTCTTTAAAAATTTTTTGTTTTTATATGTTGGAAAAAAATCGTTGATATATATATATAAACTTTGCAAACAAATAAAACCTTTGATTAAAAAATTTTCTATAAATCTTTCCTTTTAAGGACAAAGCAGGCCAAAGTCAAAAATTCATACGTAAAATTTTCTTTTATAAACTCCCCAATAATCAGTGATAACAAATGACCAACCCAAATGACCCAAACGACTAGGTCATTGATGTTCATTGATGGTCATTAAGGTCATTTGGGTTGGTCATTTAAATAAACCAATAAAGTTTTACCAATTTATTGTACGACAAAAGAGGTAGATCAATTCATTTTTTTTTGTTTATATGAAATATGGAATGTGTCAATTGAAGAGTGAAATATTTCAAAAGAAAAAAACAGTCAGATATGGAAACCTTTATAAAAGAAATCACATTGTAATTCCCATAATCAAGAATCTGTTGGCAATGATAATGAAGATGAATTTCTTGATGCAAATGAAGTAACTAATAAGGATACCGGCTGCAACTTTTGATGATGGTTGCTACCATCTTTGCGTCATATAAAAACAATTGCAACCACTGGTTGCAACCACCTTTACAACCATTTTGTTTCCTTTTTTGGATTGCGACATGGAACACTAGTAACTAATGATATGACACTCAGAGATGATAATACTGAAAATAATGACTGTGAACATTAGCATCTTTTGAAGGAGAAGAGGATTTAGATGCCTTTGAAAAAGGAACCGGTAATTCCATTAACAGAACTGAACATTGGGTAGAATTGATTCAAAATTGGATGAATATGATTGATGATAATGAAGATATTCTGATCCTTTAGAATTTATATCTGTAGATCATACTATACATCCTGCTGATGATCTAATTGCCAAATGGAGTCTGTAGTATTTTTAATGATAATTTAGAATCACCTGATTTTGTAAATTCATTTGATTAAATGTTAAAATTTTGAATTCAAAATTAAACAATATGATTGGTTCAGCAAATGACCGTGTCATTTAAATTGACTTTCAAGTGACCCAAACGCCTTGTCATTTGTCATTTGAGTCATTTGCCATAACTACCAATAATAACTTACGTGACCAAGCACCTCAAATATGACACTTCATATTCAGAATTCCTAAGATAATAACTAGAAAATAATTTGATGGCATTTGATAACAATAAATGTTCATATATACAGTATTTGAATTCTTTAATCTAAAGCATAGTTATTTTATGTAAAGAATTTTGAAAAGCACATTTTCCAAAATAATCAAGTTCAGCTAATGGTATAATCGATTATTTGAAAGATAGAAATTAGCAGTTAATTTATCTGGGATTGACCTGATGAATGAATATGACGAATAAACAACCTCAAAAAGTTAAATTCAATAATCGAATTAAATAAAACAAAGTCTAAGCAATGAAGTGACGGAGAACACCGTATTCTGTCGGAATAAGCAACAACTCCTTTTATTCTTTGATGCTAACTGGTTGCTTATTCACGAAGATTTAATCAAACGATGATAAATTAAAGTATAAATAATCCTTTAAGAGAGTTCTCAATGTTAAAGAGTAGTATATATATATATATATTAAATATATAAATTTTAGATTTATTTTTTAATAATGAAAAACTTATAAAGTTACTTATTCACGAAAAAAGATATTTGTGTAAAAAAATCGATTGTTATTGCTTATTCCCGGGAAAACTTTTAATAACAAATGTTTGGCTGTTAATATTGATCAAAAACCAATATTTACGTTAAAATCATGTCAATAAAGAAAAATCTAAAGACTCTAATCTCAAGTTCTTGATAAGCGACTGATTGAATAGTTGTAATTCAAATATTTGCTGCAAAAAAGAAAATTACCATTGAATCAAACAGATTGAAGATGAATAAGAGATGGCCATTCATTCCCCAAAGGTATTAAATCAAGTGAATTAAAATATGACTGTGAATTCTACTCATGTGACCTTAAGCTGCTTGAAATTGAGGCTGATGACCAAGGCCCTGAATTTCCGTGGTGTCACGATTTTTCTTGATTCAGGAGGGATGGGAAAACAAGACATGAGTATATTATATTGCTTATGCTTGTGTCACGATAATATTTCATGGTAAAGCAAAAACGCAAAAAGCATAATAATAAGCTCCGTCAATTCATTTCCCGAAAAATCCAACAAGGCAAAATTGCTGAACTTGTCGTATTACCGTTTTCCCAATATTTGCTCTTGCATTTTTGGTATAGTATTCTTTTTTAAAGATCGTGTAACAATAATAAATAATAGAGTTCCAAATCACCCCGATTTGTTTCAGGTCCTTCCTTCTCCATAGTAACACGGAAACCATTAAAAACTAAAAATTTTTATTAAAATATGAAAGCAGAAAAAGATAAAAAAGACAAAGAACATAATAAAAATATGGGAGTAAACGAAATAATTATTTTGGATATTGGAGGTATTAAAGTGAGTGTACACACACACACATGATATAATGTTGCATATACTCAAACATACAATTATTAATTAAATAATTATAATATCACACTCGCGTATCAACACTTGCACAATATCAAATACGCTTTTAGGTACAATGTTTCAAGAAAAAAATAAAGAATTTTTGATAGGAATAGAATAGCATTCCACTTATTATTGTGCAAGTGAATGTTTATGTGATCCATTAATGGTAACTTTACATCATCAACATAATAATCGTGATGAGTAGGGGGTATTACTTGTTTATAGAGCTTGAGAAGGAGATGGATTATTATCATTTTCAAAATTTCAAAACTTATATGAAATTGGTTTGGAACTTGAGAAAACTCTTGTAGAAATATTGAATTTTTTTTAAAAGGGCAGATTTATGTTGTACTAAAAAATTTCGAGGAAAACATAATTTTTAGTTTTAAATCCGATGATTTTAATTTCTGGCAGTTAGTTATAAGACAATGAGGATAACGTATATTAATATCACAATTAAAAAAAAATTAGAAAAAAAATTTCCAGGCATAGAATGCAGCTCTGGTGATGATATTAAGAAGGACTTTTAGGCATACTGTTAATCATAATTTTGATTATTAGTAGAATGTTAGTAGAATGTTAGTAGAATGTCAGTAAAAATATTAGTTGTAATTGAAAAAAAAATATAATTTTTCTCAAATAATAAAAAAAAAATAAAATTACGATAATTCGCGGGTTTAGCTCAGTTGGGAGAGCGTCAGACTGAAGATCTGAAGGCCGTGTGTTCAATCCACACAACCCGCATATAACACATGTTCATATTATTCCACAAAAATAATTTTTTTTAATTAATTAAAATTTATGTATAATGAATCAGTATATTATTTTACACAAAGGATAATTAAGAAATTACGAGATAATTCAATTTATATGATGGTTCTGTGATAATATTTATTTTGAGCTTACATCAGTAGATTTTTTTAAAATGTCACGTAACTTACTTGATCAAAAGGGGGTTTATTATTTAAAAATCAATTAATGCAAAAAAAAATTTTTATTTTTCTTTACTTTTTTCTTCTCCTCTGCCTCCTCCTCTTCTTTTCAAATGGCCGACAAAAATTTTCAATCTATTAATAATAATGATGATAATGATCATACAGACGACGAATATCTATTGTGGAATTTACCAATATTTTCTTTTAATGATAAATTGTCATTGTCCAATGTTGGGTATATCGATAATATGATGCATTATGGCGAAGAATGCAAAGGATATAATGATATTAATAATAATCAATATAATAATAATAATTATAATAATTATCAAATATTTTTTTATGATGATCATAAAAATCATAATCAATTACAATTACAACAACAATCTCAATTACGACAGTTTACCTGTAATTTTGGCAACAATGAATCTTGTTCAATTGATAATTATGGATCTGAAGTCATCAATATTACCGCTCTCCTCGCCAGTACCAGTACCACCAACAGCATTAATGATAATTGTAGCATTAATAGTGGTAATAGTAGTAATAGTAGTATTAATAAGGTTGCATACACTGCTGCTACTAAAGCTATTACTAATAATACCAGCACCAGCACTAACACCAATAACAACGCTACTAGCACCACCAATTCTATCAGCAGCGCTATCCCTAACGCTAATTTTAATTCTAATAATAATAATGATAATAATACTAACCCCAATCTTAATTTCGAGAATAATATCAATAATACCACCAATAATAATAATAATAATATCAATAATACCACCAATAATAATAATAATAATATCAATAATACCACCAATAATAATAATAATAATAATAATAATAACGGCATCAACAAAAGGAAACCTTCGAATCGATTACGACGAACAGACGATGAATATAGGCTTGAAAGAAAACGTGAAAGGAATCGTTTGGCTGCAAGACGTTCTCGTGACAAGTTTCGTTTTTGCCACAATCAGTTACGTGAACAAGTTATTCATTTAGAGAGTGAAGTCGAAAGATTGAGAGAAGTTTTAAAGAAAAATTAAATCGTGGTAATCAATTTAATCGGTTTATAACAATATAATACCAATAAGCATCGCTGTTGTTGTTGCTGTTGTTGGTGTTGTTGCGTTTAAAGAATTTTTTATTGACTTTATTTTCTTTTTTCGAAAAAAATTACAGGAAAATTTAATTCATAAAATATTTTTTTGCAAAATATCAAATTATGGATGTTTTAAAAAGTTTTTCCCTTTATATAACAATTAAGAATGTCAAATTACTTTTGTAATTAGATTTTTTTATACGCACATCATTCGATCAAATCGCAAAAAATCATAATTATAATAATAATGATAATAATAAATTGATATGTGTGTGAATATTAATGTTATTTTGCAATTATTTATTGATGATTGGAAATTTTTAATTTGAATCTAAATCCGAATTGTTCATCGAACGTCTATTTTCATCCCATCCATCTTGCTAATATTATCAATTCCCAATGTCAATCTCTTGACCACATTCTCCAATCGATCAGTTTTTTCCTCTTCAATCTCACTAACATTGACCGTCACAACTGTCAACGACTTTGTAACTTTCCATAACCTAAACAAAACCAAAATTCGGCAATGTCCATTCCTTTAACTCTTAACAGCATATCTAATAAAAATGTGGTAACAACCACGCAAGCATCAAATATTCGAATGTACCAATGTTGATATCTAATAAAATAATTCATTGGTCCAAAAGCAATGACATTTAATACTAATTCGATCAAAGAATATTATATTGATTATAAATCTCCAGGTTACTAATCCTGAAACTACCCTTTTGACCTTTTCATTGCTGTCACGTCCTTTACAACTATAATCATTAACGACAAAACTTGTACGACAATTGATCCTAATGTTATCGAATGTATTTGCTTCGAATCCAAGATATTTCTTTCATTTTTGATGAATATAAATAAATAAATGGAGAGAGATTAGAAAGAATTCATGCAGATCTCCATCAAATAAAATTTACCTTTTTTTTTTTTTTTATTTTGAGCAATAAAAAAAATGTCTTCGATAAACTCTAATACTCAAAAAAAAAACAATAACAATTTTATTGATGCTTCTCAGAAAGAGTCATTTGATGCTAATAAACTTATCGTAAATATTGGTGCTACTTCTTTTCTAACAGGCTTTCTTGGTGCATTATGGGCAATTAAACGTGCAGGTAAAAACATTAAAAAAATTTTTTTTCTCTACACTTTCTGACACACACACACACACACACACATCACACATATCATGACTACGATTTTTATTTTTTTATTGGATGATTAAAAGAATCAAAAGGAACATATAAAGACCTTACACCTAAAAAAATGGCAGAATTGGACGAGTTTGCAAGATATAGAATAGCAACTTTATTTACTCTGAAAACTTTTGCTTTAGGAACAATTCTTTGTTTATCAACGGCTGGTTTATTAACAATTGGAATTGGATCTTGGTTAAAAGTCAATAATGTAATTAATTGATGTTTATTTATTTATTTTATTTTGATTTCTCATTAATAATAAAGATTTCATTTCTTAATATCAATTTTACATTAAATAAATATCATCATCATCATCGTCATCATCATCTAAATGAAAAAGCTACAAGAATTTCATGATAAAATGAAGATAATAATACCTCGATATACACCAAAATCCAATAATAGGAATGATAATGATAATAATGATAATAATAATTACGAGCAACAACGGTTGGAAGAGGATAAAGATTGGGAGGTTATTACCGAGGAATGGAATAAATATCAAATTGAAAAAGAAAAACATTTGGAAAAAAAACAAAAAAGAAAAGAAGAAGTGAGAAAGAAGAATGAAGAAAATCTTAAAAAATTATCATCATTATTGTGGGGGTGGTGGAAATAAAATAGATAATCAATGGATTCTTTCTTGCCTATTTATTACTCTCTAAATCTTCTATATATCTGATTATTGTTGTGACACAAATAAGAAAAGAAACCCATCAAGATGAAGGTAAATATAAATATAAAAATTATTATATAATTAATTATTGTGCAAAATGATGAAATTCGCGTTATTGTACACAGAAAAAAGCAATTTTTTCTATGATGAACGTGCAGGGGTACTGATTGCATTATTTATGATGATGTTTAATAAAGACCTTATGCTATAAATTGATTTGAATCACTAAAGAAATATCATTTTTTTAATAGGATTTTTTTTTTTGCCAAATTGGAATAATAATTTTACAAAAAGCTTTGCAACATATAATTTTAGTATTATATTATTTTCTATATTTGACAAACCCGCCAACACCCATCTATATATCTATCTATGTAGCAAAGAAGAAAGAGAGAGTGGAAAATTTAATGGTGATTATATTATATATTTTGTATGCGTGTGTATATATATAGTATGTAAAATTGTGAGTTCTAATCAAGTAAAAAAATTGTACATTAGGAAATTATTTAATTAATTATAAAATAATTTTAAAATATATATATTTTACAAGTCTTTTTTCTTCCTTCTCTCTTCTACATGTAAATTATACCCAACCCGTGTGTATTGATAGATATATATATATATATATATATATATATATACCCAATGTTACACAAGTACAGGATTGTTCTTAGATTACTATTTATATTACGTTATTAATTAAAATATTAGGGGAAGCGGAAGAATGATTTTGTTAATAAGAAAAAAATACAATCATATCTAATATTATTATTACTATTACTATTACTATTATTATTATTATGTTATTTACAATTAAATGCTTTTAAAATGGAAAAAAAATTTTTTTAAAATTACAAAAAAAAAAAATTTAAAAATATAAGAAAATATAATGTGCGAAAAGAAGAATCCCTAGAATTGAGCACAACTATAATCGTAGTGATTCGATAAATTTTTTGACAAGATTGATCCACCTATCGGTCTACAAGCAACATAACAAAATAAACAGATGCTAAGTCCACAAACTATATGGAGCAATGATTGCGTCCATGGTTCAAGTTCATTCAGACATGTATTTGCTGTTGATATATCAATGCAATGTGTACTTATATCAAAATTAGTTTTGATTTCTGTTAATTTTGATGAAATTATTGAAATTATTGTTAAATCTTTCATGATGATGAAATTGGTTATATGAATTATAAATTTATTAAATTTTTCTTCAAGTTCTCTAATGATTTTAAAAAAATATCTTGTGTGTGTGTGCGAAAAACAAAATATTTTTTAAATTTTATATCTCGCCAGGAGAGAGTATATATATATATATATATGTATATGAATGTATGTATATATCTATATATATAAATAAAGGAGTGACAATTCTACTATGGTATTGATGATATATTAGTAGAATGAATGTCGCATTACAGAATGTTGTTAACAAAGGTGGATGGATGAGAGATGAAAAGGGAGAGAAGAAAAATAAAAGGTTTGTAAAAAAAATTTAAAATTCTTTTTTTTTGTTTTTTTTTAAATTTTATTTTTTTGAGACTAATATTTATATATAATTAAATATAATATAAAACAGTATATTTTAATTTAATGTATGCTGCTAAATTACCAGATTGATGATGAATGTTCCACTGCATAAAAAAAATTAATTAATTTAATATTAATTATATGGAATAGTAATTGATTTCTTGTCTAGTTTTTTTCATCAGTTTATTATATCCGATTACACTTAATTTAACAACTTTAAAATAATTCGGTTAATTTGATTATTATTGTTGTTGTTGTTGTTGTTGTTGTTATTGTTTTATTACATACATTTATTTTTTCATATGTATAAACGCGCGTGTACTTTTTTTTAATCAATGAATCAATTTTAAATGAATTCGACTGAGGAATTTCTTAATTTTGCTGATCACCATTTGTAGTAATAAAATAAAAATTCTTCAAACATAATGGTTGATGTTTTGTGACATTTATATGTAAAAAAATAATAATGACGATCTTGGAACCCAGTTTATAACTTATTTCCGTTTAAAGAAGGTAATTAACACAACATCACAATATTTGAGTATTTTCAGCAAATGATTTGCAAGTGGTCCGTTAATTTCTATTTTATAACACCTCATTAGTATTGGTGGTAGGACCTAGCATTGTTACCATTGGAGCATTAAGAGAAATATTTGGTAATGTGGGAATTGAGATACAGGATATTGTCTCACCCACGTTTTTAAGGAATAAACCGATGATAATGATCTTGATGATTTTTTTGATTGGCCATTCACGCTAGTGCAAATAAAGCAAAAAAAATATTAAAGAGAAAGCTTCGATTAAGGTTAAGGTTAATAATAACGTTTGGATGGCAAACCAATAAAATCATTTCGTTTTCTCTCATACGGTCAACATCTCTTATCAATCTTGCAAAAAGAACTGCCACTAAAAAACATTAAATATTTTTCTTGCTTTGGTTAGTTCAGGAGATTAATTACTGAGGAGATTGTTGATACCTGACAAGGAGAAAGCATTCAAGAAAATTCATGGCGTTTTTTGTTCCTTAGAAAGAATTCTCCAAAAGACCTTTAAATGTGATGTGTTCAACGAAAGCCTTCTCCACCATCGCTGGTAGAAAAAATGTAATTCACAAAGATTCCATATAGTGAAGGCATTGAGCATAACAACCGTTTTACAATATTTTTACAATAACTTCCATAATATTTCACTAGTATTTGTAATACCATTGTAATAAGATTGTAAAAAGGATCGTTATCTTCCATGCCTTTTCATTATGTGGAATCTTTGTGAATTACATTTTTTTTACCCAATGCATAATCACAAAGATCCTAGAAGAGAAGATGGTAAGGTAATCATGATATTATCCTTTTCCTCTTTATTGCTTTGTATAGACATCAGTATGATTACTAATATTTTCAACTTATTCCCCTGCAATATATTTTTTTATTTTTTACGAAGTGGTGTATTGTGTGATCTCAGCAATAACAAATAGTTCCCTTGTTGACATACGAGTTTTCTTCTTGAGGCATCTGCTATCAGCTGGGTCATTAATAAGATATCTTATTCCGATTTAGAAGGAGTTCTGAAAAGCCGAGAATTTTTCTTTTGGGCTCATTAATGAATAGCCCACAGTTACAACACGCTTCTGAAATGAGTTTCTGTTACATGTTTATTAGAACTATAGAT
Source organism: Entrophospora candida (assembly GCA_910592215.1). Taxonomy (NCBI): domain Eukaryota; kingdom Fungi; phylum Glomeromycota; class Glomeromycetes; order Entrophosporales; family Entrophosporaceae; genus Entrophospora; species Entrophospora candida. Next base: position 18,120 of record CAJVPN010000181.1, read on the forward strand.
GGTATCTAAACTAAATTATTTAGACAATGTCTAAAATATAAATTAATTTAGACATTTTAGACAATCATGGTCTCAATTGTCTAAAATGCTGAAATTGAATTTTTTCCTGGATAGTTACTGAATTTTGTGGATTTTGCAAAATATCACGTGACTTTTAGTTGTATTTAAAGCAAATCATTACTATTTATATTAATTTAGACATTTAGGCATTTAGACATTTTTGTCTATAATTAGAACCAATCATATTCGCATGTAATTAATAACCTAACCTATGACGTTTGCTTACAATTATTTATTTATAATTAATATTCAAAAGAATGATTTTTTTCGTTTTATTGAATGCAAACAAATGGATGATTGATTAATGTTGATTGACGTAATTTTGTAATTTCATTTACGAAGTTATCATTGAGAATTACTCAAATGCACAAAATTTCAGAGACGGAAAGAGATATTTTTGCTTGCCAAATGAGACTTGGTTGGCGTTAAGAAAATTAATTCCAAAATTTCCTAATCAAAACCAAATGTTTCATCCGGATATTATTGTTCGGGCGAAAATCTAAATAGATTATTGCTAAAAATGCTATTACAATACCGCAACGCATTCCTTATTGTGCATAAAAATAAAAAATGGGAAATTGAATGTTTTTTGCCGCCCAATTACCATATTAATTAATTAATAGCACCTTAAAAAATCCAATTGATCAAAGAATATGTAATGCAAGTCATCTTAATTTCTTCAACATCGGTCTCCATCATTTGAACACTATTTATTCTCATCTGTTGGCTGATTCTTCTCCTCTTCATGGCTGACCCGGTCAATACCAATGCAAGCCAATTGTGGAGTATTTTTGATCATGGGTATTTAATTTATTAATATAAAAACGAAAACATAAGTTGATTTTGAGTGTGCGTTATGTAATCTCCATAATCGGGGACGGATAGATTTCTCCAGAATGACAAATAGGAAAATAACCGCCGGATTTAAAAGTCCGGAAGCTTAAATATTGTCTAATATGAAACCCATTAATGAAACGAGCCTGCATATTTACAACAATGCAAAAGTCAAATAATGTAATTTGGGTTTTGCTTTGATTATGTTTGCGTGTTTAGTAAAGTACCTCTCTCTACCATTGGTTTATAAACCTACCATCACAGCTTTGTAAAGTATTCGAGTATTTTTACTCGTGGTAATTACTATCAGATTTAAATTGGATCGCATACATACATACATACATACATACATACATACATACATGCATGCATGTGTATACGAATTTGGTGAAATTCTTCGATTTAGTTCTTATCTCAAATATCTCAAACATAATAATAATTATAATAATAATAATAACAGTAAGATCAATCAAAATAAAACTTTTTTTCATTATTTTTGTCTTCTTGTTGCTCTTATAAAGAAATAAACTAAATTAACTAATTAATAAATTAACCGAAGACAATCTTTTTTTCCTTCATTATGTGTGTATACAATATTTATTTATATGTTTATATTTATAAATATAGTATTATTGACTACGGAAATAATAATTACATCTATTATATTATATTATTTATGAAATTAAATTTAAAATACAAAATTTATTTATTCTAATATTTCCTAAAGGTTTTAATTGGTTGATTAAATTAAATAAATAAAAATTAATAAATAATCAACTATTTAATAATCTATAATTACCTCGTCTCTTGACTCTTTATTATTAATATCATCTTCGTCAAAACTATTTAATTCTATCATACTAGTTTTAGCGGCTGAATTTAACGGTCCATAAATTCCTGCCCCTCCTCCTTTTTCCCCTATTACAAATTTTTCAATCCATGCATTTTCAAATCTGAAAAATATCCATAGACAACGTCTCAAAACTTCTAAAACCTCCATTAGGAAAACGCCGCCCTCCAATTGATGTATTATATGTAGATGTGATGACAATTTTAACGACCAGGTAAACCTTAATAAAAAATCCATCATTATTGCAATATAATATATTACTGGGTCTTTAAATATTAAATTTTGCCTTAATTTAAAACTTGGTATATATGATTTTGGATGTGTTGGTGTGAAAAATTCTAAATTCCAATCTTTTGCTACATCCCAATAAAATGAATAAATTGAATTAAATGCAACCGATAATACCCTGCAAATTTAAAGATTTGAAAAAAAAAAAGAGTTGAATGATTAAAAAAAAATAAAAAAAATATTTCAAATGCTTTATTTATGATTTATTTACCATAATTTAAGTAACACTGGCGGAGGAAGCCATATTATTGATGATTCAGTTAGTGCTTCATATTTATACAATTTTTGTAAAGCTGAAAATATTATTACTGGAAATGCTGAACAATATTTAATTGCATTAAATAAATGATGTTTATTATTAAAATCTGATCCAATATATTCTGTTAAGCATTGTCTAAATCTAATAATATATGGTATGCTATGTTTGTGGTGGGGGAGGGAAGAGCAAAGAAGAAAAAAATTTTTTTTTATTAACAACAACAATAATAACAATTATAATTATAATCATATATAATTAATTACCTAGTTAACATAGGAGCAACTATATAACTGTAACATCGATTACCAGAAGCTCCACTTTGCTCAATATCGTAAAATAATAAAATACATCCGGTAACATATAAATCTCCTAAAACCTTGGCAAAACTTGTTAAAATATCTGCCATTATAACATCTGAAAAATAAACTTCTGAACCAAATCCTGAAAATATCACTCTTTTAATACACCTAAAATAAAAAATTTAAAAAATAAAAAAAAAAGAAATTTTTTTAGATTAATAAAATCAAATAATAATATAAAAAATTTCTTTGCTATATCGTTTTTGTTATTTTTATTATTATCAATTTTTATTATTATCAATTTATTATTATTATCATTATTTTCTTATATTTGATTTATTATTTATTATTATTCATACTTTATAAATCTTAATCTTTCTTTTCTTCTAAAGATATTAAATGGACATAACAAAATAAAAAAAACAACCACATAACAAACCAAAGGAATCGAAGTCCATTCAACAATTTTAGCTTGTAAACCGCCAGTCACTTGCCAAAATATAATTAAATTAAACGAAATCCATATTGTAAACACTATTGCAAGTGAGTATATAGCTTTATATAATAGCTGTGTTTTATGATGGTAAGTCTGTTTTTCATGTTGCGTGATTACTGACAATACTGCTGAAGCATCTATTGAATATAATGAAAGAATGTGTAAATTAAGTCCCCAACTCCATATGCCAATCACCAAAACCATCAATGCTCTATACGGTAACGGAAACGTATTGGAAAACGTCCATTTTATGGTGTCGGTGATATTGATGCTAGCAGACATTTTTAAATAAATCTTTTTTGTCACCACTTTAAAAATTAAATTAATATTAAATATTTATATTTTATACGAGGTTCATCATCTATTTATATATTAATATTTATTTGTGCCAAGAAGTAATCTAATTGGCCATTGAAGATCATTTTTATAAAGAGAGACGAGCTAGCTCGGTTCGGGAAATAATATATTATCTTTTACCATTGAATATGAATGATTTGATTGCCTGTTTTTCTTTTATTTAACAGGTATCGCGAGTTCTGTTCGTGGAACCTGTAGGGTTATAGTTGCGAAAAACATCATATTACATAAACTTCAAATTGCTATTTTCTTCAAGTCTCTGTGAACTTGGCACGTAATGAATAATACATCCTGTTCTGGTTTTGGGAGAGCTTGGAAAGCTTCACGCAGAGTTCAGAAACTCTTTTTGAGGGAATCATTGTTGAGCTGATTTTCAAGGGATATATTTTTTTTTATTAAAATTTATCGCAACCTTAACAATAAAGTCATTGGCAAATGTAGTCCAATGATACTGTGAATGCTCTATCAAAGGTTTGAATTATTAATCCATTTATTAGCTTCTTTAATTGTCAACTAAAAATATAAAGAAAAGAAAAACCATACACGTATATAATTAATATTGTATCGGACATCCTTTAATAGCAAGCTTTTACAGCATAAACTAAATGTATTTATTTTTCTCTATCTTTGTCGTTTATACATGATTTTGAAACTATCTGTGATTATAATCATCAAACCTTTGCTGTTTCAAACAGTTCCCGACTTCTCGTGATCTTGTTCAAAAATTTAAATTACATAACTATCATAAGCATTTCTCTAGATGAATTTTTGTCCATTTTGTCCTATCAAAACAAAACATTAATGCATTGGTACGGCTGGTATAACCCTTTCTCATCTTTGTGATAAACGTTTATGACAGATTGGTGTTAGTTGAACATTTCCCGTGGAACACTCTTAGAATGTATTACAGGTTGCGAGTTCAAAATCATTATAACCAAATAAAAATAATCATTTACAAATTGAAATTCCATAAAAACGAAATTTTTAACATTACTATTTAAAAGTTTTTGGAAATGTTGATTATGTGTCGATGAAATGGAAGTTTGAATAGCACTCTTAGACGAAGAATGATTTTGCTAATTTCGAGAAAAAAACCAATAGGTGAATTTCTTCCATTAATTAGATTCTCTAGTGCAAGAAAGTTATGTCGCATCAATTGCATTTTTCTAGGACTTTAAAGAAAAATATTACATCTAATTCCTAATAATGGTGATCAATTATATTGCATAAAAATTTAGTCTTACTTTTTGCAAGCTCGATTGTTAACAAAAGTTTACCATACAAATTAATCAGTGAAGTCAAACGTGAATTATTTTTATAGTAGTGATGGATGGTTTAGATGCGACTATATTTCATCAAAAATGTGTTATAATTGCTAAGGATGATCACTATCAGGGGGTTGCATTCTAATTGCGGCCGTTTTTTAATTGCGGCAGGGTTTCCTTAGTAGTTGCCAAAATAAAAAATTTTAACCAAATAGTTAGTTGGTGGTTATAAACTGTATTAAAAAATCATTTTGTATTTCGTACAAATCCTTCTTTCATATTTGCCTACTTTTGGTAGTAACCATGATCTTTGTTTTAGTAACAGTAGCATGGTGCAGCATTACACGTCTAACTAAATTTATATTGATTCAAATTTCCAAGCTCATCCATAATTGGTTAATTAATTACACGTGCCCTAAAAAATTTTTCATTACGAATTTTTTTCTTTCAGCCATTAAAAAATAAAAATAGACTATCCTTCAAAATGTTAGATTATTTATCATCATTAGAAAACATCAATAATACTTTACTTAATAATCATGAACATTCAAATTCCAACGAGGATGCATTATCATTAAAATATATAGGTAAACTAGTAAATGATCTTACTAAATTGTTGAATGAGTCTAGTTTTTATGACGTGGAAATTAAAATTGGAGTTGGTCAAGACATTAAAGTTTTTAAAGCTCATTCAACAATTTTAAAAGCAAGGTCTTCATATTTTAATGTTGCTTTATCAAGTAATTGGATAAAAAGATCAGAAGGTGATAGGAACATTATTTTGTTTGAAAAAGAAAATATTTCTCCAAAAGTATTTGAAGTACTTTTAAAGTAAGATTGGTTTTAAGTTTAATTAATTAGATAATTGAATTATTTATAATTTTAAACAATCTGCTTCAAATAGTTAACCTTTTTCATTTTTTTTTTTAAAAAGATATATTTATAATGGAATTGTTAATATAGGTGACCTGGATGCAAATGAAGTCTTTGAATTGCTCGAAACTTGTGATGAATTAACCTTTAATGAATTGATTGAAGATTTGCAAAAGTACTTAATCAACGAAAAAAAAGAATGGATTTTACAGAATTTAATTTCTATTCATAAAATTTCATCAATTCATCAGTCATTTACTTTATTTCAGGATTATTTTAAGGAGTTAATCGACTATATTCCAGAATTATTTTTAAAATCTGATGACTTCAAGACGATTGAAAAACCTATTCTTATATCCATCTTGAAAAGGGATGATTTAGAATTTGATGAAATTAATATTTGGGATTGTGTTATTCAATGGGGGATAGGGCGAATTGACGAAGAAGACAGAGAGGATGATGAAGACATGAATGAAAACGATGATTATACTGTTTCAGTAAGAAGTAAAGACTATTTCTTTAAGTTGAAAAAAAAAATAGAAAGTATTATTCCATTGATAAGATTCAAAGAAATATCTAGAGATGATTTTTATAACAAAATTAAACCTTATGAGAAAGTATTTGATAAAGAAATATACGAAGAACTTTATCAATGCTATCTTTATAATGTATGGCAACCCAGATCATTAATTCTTCAAAAAGGTCCAAGAACAGGATATGGAAATTTATTAAATATACAAATGAAAATTTTAATTTCTAGTTGGATCGATGAAAAAAGTAATTATTTTTATAATGAAAACATTATACCTTATAAATTCAAATTAATTTTATGTGGCAGTCGTGATGGATTCTCTAAATCGGTTTTTGAGAATAAATGTTTTGACATTAAACAAACTTTAACTATTATGAAAATTAAAAGAACAGGTGAATTGGTTGGTGGGTATAATCCAGTTTTTTGGAATGTTAAAGGAAAATCTCCTGATGATAATTATTATATCGAAACCGATAAAAGTTTTATTTTTAAAATTGATAATAATCAACTTAACAATTCCATTTTAAGTAGAGTCAAGAAACCTCAAAAGGCAATGATTCGTAATAGTCAAAATTTTAGTTTTATTGTAAATAACCAATTTATTGAAACATCAATATCTTTTTGCGATTTAGAACTATTTAATAACATTAATAATACACCTTATTGTTCTTATGATTATCATAGTAATACTTCTTATAATGAAAATAATTTAAGTCTTATAAATCAGTATACTGATCAAGTTCATTTGTTAGAAGAATATGAAGTATACAAATTAGTAAATAATTAATTGCTGCTGATACATGGGCAATGATTGACATAAAATAAAATTTTCTTTTTTTTAAAAAAATCTCTGTTTCTTCGATTGTAATCCTCATTCATGTCTACTCAAAATTATAAAACTCGACTTTTAGCAAATTCATTATTATTATAGACTATATAACAAGAATATCACGTGAAAATAGTAGTTCTTAATTGGAAAATCGTTCAGGATATTTTTCCCACACGTCTACTAAAAATTGTTATAATCATGTATTTTTTGGCATACATTTTTCTTAATGTTAAATTATAGATTTTGATGGAGTTAAAAGCCTGGACTGTTTGATCACCAACCAATAACTTCTGGGAATTTTTATTTTGCACAACATGATTGGTGTGCTTGAGATCATTATCCTGTCAAAGCCTTCAGTTGTTTCCAAACATTCTTTGAATTACTAGATTGTGTTTTCAAAGTATTTCAAAATTATATATGAAGAAAATATTATCACTAAAACTTCTTGTAAGAGTGGAGATAATTTTCTTACTGATATCTATCAATTCCAACAAGAGCATCCCGAATTCATTTGCAACATAGATTTAATGAAAAAAGGAATCATTACACTTCAATCTGAATGGATGAAAAACCAAAATCTTAGTACCTCAGCTATATTGAATGATAGCACCTACAAATACTTCACTAATGCATTTCTGCTGAGATGATTTTTAATGTCATTATATTTTAATTATCTTCTATTAATTTAAATAATATTTAATAATAGTTTGATATATTGTGAGGTACTTCAAAGATGGAACCCTGTTTTAATATCAATAATTTATAAAGAAGATTTTGTTCACTATCAAGCACATTTTAAGTATTTGATAGAATGGATTGATGAGTGTAATGATCCCACTAATAAATATGCTCTAGTTATGGACTTTAGCTTTGCTGAAAGGAATGGATTTCTGCAAGCTTACATTGAACATGGATTAGAAAAATATCAAAATAAAAATTCTTCATTGCTGATGCCTTTGATAGAGTCACATAAAGAATATTTGAGAAATGAAGCTAAAACACTATCAAAAGGCTGCGTAGAACACTTTAGACAATCAATTACAAGAATCATGCAGTTGTAAAGCATGAAACATCAAAAAAATTTGAATCAATTGCATTGGAACTTCTAGAGATAGATGAAAAAGAAGAATTTTATAAAAATGTTAAAATTATTCACAATACAACATCATGGCTAGAATGGTGGGTTTATACAGATGCAGGAAAAATGCTTTTTCCTGTGTTAAGTACTATGGACAAATAACTCTTAAATCCATTCCTAAAACAATTAATGCTCAAGAGTCTATGCATAATCAGTATTACATGACTGGGTCAATCCAACAATCAATAATAATGGGTTTGGAAAACTTTCTTCTATTTGTAATTACTTTAGAATCAGATTATAGAGATCGAATTAAAGATCATCAATTGCAATATGGTGAATTGGAACGTTGGAAGAAAGTTGCAGAAAAGTATGGCACAACCAAACCATATTGTGGCAAAAATTCAAGAAAAGGTGCTGGAATTAAAGATAGAAGACCTCCAGACACCACAAAAGATCTTTTGAATAATAACATAGAAAATAGTCAAACAAAAATAATAGTTCTGATTTCCAATAAAAAGGAGATCAAGCAATACCAATCCTATCCCCACTTTCACGACTCATGTTATATAACATCATTCTTGTAAATACTTTATAACTATTATTTTTACTATATTTATTTATTATTATTATTTTTATCTGAAATTTCTTCATCTTCCCTATAGTGCAAGTCACTTAGTCGCTGAACTTTTTGTGCCATGATGCCAATTTGGTCTAGGGGAATGGCTGGCAGGCACCTAGAGTATTTGTATTGTATTTGTTTAGGAAATTGGAAATCCCGAAAAGTTTTAATTTAGTTTTAGTTTAGTATTGGAAATACATAAGTTGGTTGGGTCTGCTGTATTGAAAATACATTATTGGAATATTACATTATCTATCTATATATTTTGGACACATTGTGAGCTTGTGTAGCTGGAATTTACATGCTCACAATATCAATTATTTTTATATGGGGGTAGTTCTATATATCACTTAATATTAAGATAACAAAATGGGATATTATAAAACTTTTAATTATAATCACATTACAAATGACTGAATTTTGATCCCTGAAATTGTTAGTAATACAAATGTTCACTTTGTCTGGTTTTGTTGCAGCATGCCCTATATACAACACCATTTTCCTGATGTAGTTATTTTTTTCTACATATAAATTTAAATCATTACTCCACTGGAGTTCCATATTTGCTCTTTGTGACTTAGAACAATTGCAATAAAAGCAAAATACTCGGCTGTAGGAGCCTTAATACCATGAACCAATTGCATGAATTTCCAATCTGCAGACATAAAAAATTCAACATTCCAATAGGTATTTTCTGGATCAACATATATCCATTTGTTTTCAAATTGGAAAGTTCTTCATTTTAAATAATGACCAACAAGATTCTAAGGAAGTTTTATTTTCCTTTTCAATCTAAATACATATACTATAATTAATAATAATATAAATCTTTACAGCAAATACACATTGTTAATGGCCTCCACAAATCTCTCTTAAAAATGCAAAATACTATAATCATCAAATTAGATAATTACGGAGCAATATCCAAACCTCGTAAGGTTTATTTGAGAATGGAATCGAATCACTACACCATCATGAATGAGATCAATTTATTCTCTATGAACGGATCTGGAAGGATCGACCGCAGTAAGCATAGTAAATTTAACTAAACAATTTTCTATGGACGATTTATTATTACCTATGTCGATCTTAGTTATTTGTCTGATAGGTAGGGACCCAGAAACTTGACACATCTCATATAACACATTGACCCTGAAATGATGTCAAAAAATAAGCTTAATCATTTTTATACAACAATACATACATACTAATGCCTCTTATAATAATACATGACATTAGGTTAAGACGATTTGCATTTGTGCATATACTCTTCCTGGTTTTGAAATTGCGAATTTTGCCTAGAATTAGTGGTAGATCTATTTTGAGTTTTTCGTTGTTACTTTTAGATTTGTGAGACATATTTGATATATCTATATGAATGAATAACTTCAATTTTTTTATTTTGAATAAATGCGTATTTATATAAACACTCAATAGAATTTTCCCGGTCCTATTTGGGGAAAGTGGGTGGACGAACAGTGATTAACTTATGTTCAAACTTTGCAGTAATATAATCCTTTATCTTTTAAAGCGCTTTTGACTTCAGTATATAATAATGAAAAATGCCAAAAACTAAATGATACATACTTTGTAAAGAAACTAACAAGGTAGTTGTTCTATAATTATTTATGTGTCTATTTCTTATTATTAGATAAATGGGAATGGATAATAGAAACAAGGTAGTTAGTTGCCCTATAATTATTTAATTGTATAATATATATCTATTTCATGGATAATGAAGGCAGTTGTTCTTTAATTATTGTTAAATTAATTAATAATTTTGTATCCAGGTGTTTGAGTACTTTGTTATTCAACATCTGGATAATCGGTCAAATAAATATTAGCACTCGGATAATAGGTGTTTCACCGAATATCCGCTGGAGAAGGCTTCAAACGAATCAATGAAATTCGAACCGCAAAATTTTGATTGGTATGATGAAAAATATTAAATTTATCAAAAATAACAAAAATACAGTTGATGGGCAATGTTGAATCAGCAACAGATGACAGCAACAATGGAAGTTTTATTAGAACATGAAAAAAAATTTTTTTGGTTGTAAATTTGTTTGATTTTTCATATATTGTTCATTTTTCGTCACAACCATGTATCTTAAATTTGTTGTGTTTACAATCATTTCATTGACATTCGTTATATTAAGGTTATTTTGATTATATCAAGAGATATGGTCAAGAGAAGAGTTAGGAAGAGAGTTATTCTTCAACCAAGTCAAAAACCAACCCTTTAAATACATTTTCGAGTAGTACAATTTAATTTATTAGACTATTTCAATGGTTGCTTCCAACTTCTTAAATTCGTTAATGAAACAATTGTTGGTGAAGTGATTGTTGACAAAATGAATCAAACCCATATTTATTTCTACGTTTATCAAATTCGCGATTTTAATTGGTCAATCAACAAATAGCATGGGTTAAAATTTTGTGTTCCCTCCTGTTCCCAGAACGGTCTCTCCTGTTAATACTAGTGCTAGTACTATATAGTACTAGTCATTTGACTATACTATATTCGAAAAGTCAGTTTTTGTTTTAAAAATAATAAAAAGGAACATTTTAATGTTTAACGATTGAAGGTAAAATTAATTAATTAATATCACTTTATATATTTTAATGAACATTAATAAAATATTCTAGTATTTAAGAATGTTTATTTAAATGATTTTTTTAATTTTGCGTGATATTTATTTATGTTTGCTTTACATATAAATCACCTGATCCATCCATCCCTTCCCAAGACAATAATCATTATTCAATTTTTTTAGTTCCATTATCATCTTTACCAGCAGCAGCATCATTAACATTAATGATATTATTGTTAATAGAAACTCTAAATTTATCCACTTTATGTGCTAAAAAAATAGTTTTGAAATAGGTTAAAAGCATACCAATACCCATAACATTAACGTTTTTTGGCGGATTAGTAATATTAATTAATAGATATGTAAAAATCGAATCAATGCTAAGAATTGCTGGTCCCCATCTTGCCCAAAAATCTTGATTGTCATTGGCGATGGTTGTGGTACTGGTAAGATAATAATAATATGGTAGAAAGAAAAGAAATAATTCTAATGGATGCAAAAACTCTGGATAGTCCCATAAAGCAAATCCATATTTTGGTTGACTATTATCAAATGTAAAAAGTAACAAATCTATAAATAACAAAAAAAAAAATTTTTTTTGAAATGTTAATAAATCACATACATACATACACAACAACAACAACAACAATTATTCTTTGATATTAATGTTAATTAAATCACCATCATTATGAGCCAATAAATCCTCAAACCAATGAGATAAAACTACTAATGATACTAGAATAGCTGCTTTATTATTATTGCCACCACGACCAACACCTGGTGATGATGATGTATATTTTGAGAAAAATCTATACCAGGTCCCAAATAGTATACTCCATAAGATCGCACCAAGTAATGAATGTGTATAATTTATTTTTATTAAATCAAGATGATGAGCTTGGTTTTTTCCATGAGATCCTTGGACTAATTAAAAAGAAAGAGAAATTGAATGAATATATTTTAAATTTTAAAATCTCCTCTCTTTTTCATCTTTCGCCAACACTATAAATTCCTTTCTTTATCAACAATTTCTTACCTTTTTCAATACCAAGCACAAGAAAAACACTAAAAATTAAATCAACAAACTGTAATAATGCATAGATAGTATAATATATTTTTAATATAAATAATATAATATAAGTAATATGACATAGTAAAATATAACCTGAGCAGCAGTCATTAATACCCAAAGAGGTATTTTTGGTTCAAGATTCTTTACAACCCATGCAGCAACGTAATGTCCATAAAACATTTTTTTTCTTTTTTTCTTTTTTTAATTTAAAAAATTGAAAAGAATTGAAAAGAATTGAAGATCATCAAATGATTTATCTCGTAGTAATTCCCTTATTTACTAGTATTATGTAGTGTTTGTTTGTTAAAAATTAAAGATATATCAAGTATTACTTTATTTGTTACGCACTCTCTCAAACTAATGGTAAGTAAATATGGTAGATAGGTGGTGTGTTATTCAAGAAAATAAAAAAAAAACGCGCATTTTTATTTTTTTATTGTAAATTTCTAATTCAAATAGAGATTGTTTGTTTGTACAACATTTTTTTTCAATAGAGAACTTTTTTTGAATCAAAAAAAGACGAGGAAAAAAATTTAAAGGTAAAATAATAATAATAAAAATGAATATTGATAAAAAAACACAAAAATATGATCGTCAACTTCGGTAAGCTTTCAATATATATGTTTATGGTTTTTTTATTTTTATCTTTCAAAAATTAACAAAAACATTAAAAAGCTTATGGCAATCAGAAGGTCAATTGGCATTAGAGACTGCTAAAGTTTGTCTTATCAATGGCACTTCAACAGGTTGCGAAATTCTTAAAGATTTAGTTTTACCTGGTAAAGTAATATTTAAATTTCCCACGCCCTTTTCTCAGTTCCATTGTTGAATTAACCTTGCTGTTGTATTTAGGCATTGGATCATTTACAGTTGTTGATAACAAGATTGTTGAAGGATCAGATGTAGGAATTACATTTTTTCTTGATACAGATTGCATAGGAAAAAATCGAGCAGAGTCAGTTACTCAATTATTGCAAGAATTAAATGAAGATGTTAAAGGATATTATCTTTCAGAGGTTAGCATATATATAAATTTCGAGAGAGAAGGAGGGAAGGGAAGCATGTTAAATAATTCCTTTTAAAACCAATTGAACCAAATGATTTATGATATGTGTATGCATGATTCAAAAAGGATTAGAAAAATTGACTTTTGCATAAAAATAATATTAATATTAATCATGTTGATAATAATGATTGATTCACTCACACACACAATATGATGAATTAATTAAAAAATTCTCAGGATCCAATTACCCTGATTGAAACGCGACCTGAATATTTTTTACAATTTTCACTTGTTATTATGGCCATGTCTGGAGTCAACGAGAAACAACTACTAAAGTTAGCCGATACTTTATGGAAGGCTAAAATACCACTTGTTGTTGTACAATCTGTTGGATTCATTGGATATTTTCGTATAGTGTTACCTGAGCATACAAGTAAGATTTTTTTCAATATAACTTTAAATGCAACTTTCTTTCTTGTATTATATTTGTCCTTAATTTTTTAAAACTATAATATATATAGTTGTTGAGACGCATCCTGAAAATGCTTTTGATCTTCGTTTGGATGTACCTTTTCCAACTCTTGAAGGATATGTTAATAATATTAATTTTGATACTCAAGACTCTAAAGAGCATGGTCATATTCCTTATGTGGCTATTTTATTGAAATATTTAAATGAATGGAAAAAAAATGTACAAATCTATTTTGTATTATTATTATTACTATTACTATTTAAATTATTATTATTTAAATTAATCACAAAAAAAATTTATTTTAAGCATAATGGTGAATTTCCAAAAACTTATGCTGAAAAAAATGAATTCAAACAACTTATTAATAACTGTAGATTAAAACATGACGAGGAAAACTTTGATGAAGCATTAGCTAATGCTTGGAAAGCATGCACTATCACAAAAATACCTTCTCATGTCGAAAAAATTCTTGACGATCCATCATGTGAAAATTTAACATCCGAGGTATTTTAGGTCTTTTTTGGTAATTTAATAATAAAATAATTGACATTGAATCAAATTCTAAAATTTAATTTTGATCACGTTAATTTTATTGATGTTGATGATGTTGATGTTGATAATGATTAAAGTCAACAAACTTTTGGATTATTGCAAGAGCAGTCCGTGATTTTATAGATAATGAAGGTCAACACTTGCTACCATTATCTGGTAGTCTACCAGACATGAAAGCTGATACTGCTGGATATGTTGAATTACAAAACATGTAATAAATAATAATAAGAGAAATACAAATCAATTATTTTTATTTTTTATTTACATAACACAAATATAATTAATTTAATTAATATATATGCGTCTATATATAGTTATCGCAAAAAAGCTAAAGAGGATTTTGCAATAGTACGATCGAATATTAACAAGATATTATCATCTATTGGTAGATCATCTGACTCTATTTCAGATGATCAAGTTGAAAATTTTTGTAAAAATGCTGCTCACATCAAAGTAATTCGTTATAGATCTTTACAAGAGGAATATATAAATGATCCTAAAAAAAATGAAATTGGTATGATTAAGAATAAAAGAATAATAATGACAACGCATATTAATTATATATATATATTTTAGTGAAGTTTACTCGATATATTATTAAGTTTATTTATTAATGATTTTTATTTTAGAGCAATGGTTGGAAGATTCTGATAATAATATTGTTTATTATATTTTGATCAGAGCAATTAATAGATTTTATGAAATTCATAATCGTTATCCAGGTATTAGTTAATTTTCTATGCTATGTTTATCATTTAGTTTTCATTCCTTAATTAAATTTTTATTATAACATAGATGCTGAGACTTTTTTTATTGAAATTGATTCAAGTGAATATACTGAACAAGCTAGATCAGAATTTGACTCATTAAAAACAATTGTCATTGATTTATTAAGAGAATGTGATATTACAAATATTCCTGACCATTTGGATAATTATATTCATGAAATGTATATAAAATTTATTAATGGAAAAATATTAATTATTGTTGTTGTTGTTTATTTACTTGACTATTTATTTTTTATTTTTATTTCTTATAGATGTCGAGCTGGCGGATCAGAATTACCAAACATTGCCGCTTTACTTGGTGGTTTGGTATCTCAAGAAATCATTAAACTTATTACTCATCAATATATTCCTATGGAAAATACTAGCATTTTCGATGGAACTAAATCGACTGCTTCTACTTTTGTATTGTAAAATCTCTTCATTAGCATAATAAATGGTGCAACGGTTTTTGCCTTTTTTGTATTTTTGAATGATTATCATTATTTTTTTTTAAAAAAAATTCAGCTTTCTGAAAAAAGGTTAATTAGAAAATTTTTCATTTTTTATTATTCATTTTATTATTAATAATTTTTATTAAAAAAACAAGCTATCGTAAAAAAAATGATAATAAATATTTTTTAAGTATTAAAAAATTTATCAAAGAAGACCCATATAGACAGATGGAATATCATTTCACGGCTCATAATATCATTACAATTTTGAGGGAAGTCTTTATCAAATATCAATAAAGGGGCTGCATAGTTGGCTTTTTTCTATATATATCGCCTCATTAGTATATTGGTAGATAGATATAATAGACAATTCGGTCAAACCGACAATCCATTTATTAGTAATAAAATGCAAAATAACTAATGAATGAAATCAATCGAGAAGTTAACATCAAGTTTATAGAATTATAGATATCATCAGAGGGCACGCCTATATGTGACATATATATATGGTAAAGAGCATAAAAACTGCACGGAATAATGCAATTAGTACATTGCTGGGTAAAAATCCATCCATAAATATATCCAGAAGACACTTTTTCAGCTGAGAATACTGTTCCATAATAATAATAATAACAAATAGTTGTTTTCTATAATTACTATATTTAATTGATCAAAAGAACAATAAAAGGTAGTGAGCGAAGCTATTTACTTGCGTAAAATTACAGATCGTGTCACATTTCTCATGGTGTTAATTAAGCACACAGAATATTTTCAAGTATAAAAAAGAAGTCACGACATTGGTAATAAAATTAACTTTAAAAAGTGGCATATATTTAAATCATCAATTAAGAGCACCGTTATGTTATGTTTGTAACTGAATGAAAAAATCAGAAAATATGGAAATTTTAAGAGCAATAATAGGCATGGTCTTGCCACTGTTGTTCATTGAGTACGTAACAAGAGTAGATGGTGGAATTCTATCTCGAGCATCTCAGATAAAAAGAACATTACGAACGTTGGATCTTATAAAAAAGATTTCCAAATCAGGCCCTAAACTTGTTTTATCAAGAAGGGAACTCAAAAAGGGTTATTAGCAACCGGGAGGTGTGACTTGTAAGATCTTTTATTAATTGTATATTATTATTTACATGTTATTAATAATAACTATAAAACATCAAAGAGAAAAAAAAACGCAAGGCTTAACAAATTATATATTAACTTTAAATATCAAATTTACATAATAATATACTTGTATAACCACGATAAAGTTCATTTATAAATATAAAATAACCTGATTGTAAAAAATCATAAAAAATAATTTTAATAATAGTACTACCATTTTATTATTTAAAATACCAATCTACACTAATCAATGCTACTACTATTATCAACTATAACTATAACTATTATTATTATTGTGATTGTAATTTTAAAAAAACCCAGGAGTTTTTCTTGATAAGATGAATATTTCATAATCTTCAATTTGAAAGACAGAATTAGTAAGTCCTATGTTATTTTGATAATAAAAACCCGTAAAAAAATAATGACAGTCCACAGATTTTTGTTGAAGGTTATCAAATCCTGATGGACAAAGTTTCAAATCATTGAAATTTGGACCTGAATCAGGATGATAAAAAGTAGCTTTATTGTGACCAGCAACTCGGCTAAGTATAGAAACTTGTGGCGATGACCTATTCAAATTGAAAAGAAAACTATACGGTGTTTCCAAATGTGCACCTAATCTCGTTTTAAAGGCATTACCATCAACCCAATAATTTGGATTAAACCCACCGATTAGATTATCGTAGCCTTTTATCTTTATCAATAACAATGTTTTCATCACAAAGCTACACTTTGCATAAAAATCCTGTACCCTAAACCCGTCACGTGAAGCCTTAAATAGCAATTTGAAATCATAAGTGGTTTTTCTATTATAAAATATTTGTGGATGGTTGTCAACCCAGCTTGATATTAAGCTTGCAAATATTGGGTTAAAATAAACCGATCCGTACTGTCCTGTTCGATCACCAAGTGGACATATTATATTTGGGTCTGGACGATAACTAGCGACCAAATGATACTTTAACAATTCATGATATACTTCTTCTCCAATCACTCTTGCAAATGGTGCAACATAGTGATAAAAATTACTAGTGCTTATTGAACGGAACCTAATATGCGGTAGAATATCACATATCACGTCTCTTAATTTCATGAAATCTTCTTCGCCCCAATGGTAAGCATTTATCTCATTCAAGTGTTCATCCACCTGTGATATACCCCATCTGACAACATTTGTCCAAACTTCCACTTCCGCCATCACAAAACCATTTTTACTACCGAGTATATCTTTTAATGAATTGATTGTCAATTGGTTTAAATTTGTTGGATGAAAGATTATACCGGGATTTAGTGATAATATTTCGTCACAATGGATTTTCATTATTGTGAATTGATGTTGATCAGATATATTATGTATATGATGTATATTTTCTTGAATCCATTGTGAATGATTTTCTACCAAATAAGTTTGCAAGTATTCAAGTAATTCTGTTATTGCCAATTCATCACACGCTATTAACAAATCAAGGATTTCTTGTATGCTTAGATGATCAATCTCAAAAAGACCAGTATATAAATAACTATGAGGATTAAAAATTGATTAGTATAATTTCAAGTAAAAACAACAAATTTTAATTAAGATACTGAAAAAAATAGTAAAAATTTACTTTAATATTACTTCAAATAATTCTGGTGAAATGTTATCTTTTTTAAATTGGTAAACATCATTATCTTTTTTTGACCATCCATTTGAAAAGGCAGCATTGAAATAAGTAGACCTCAATTTCAGTATTACCGAGTGAGATCTGAATATTTTTGAGTTGTTTTTGGCCCCGATATCTATTTCTACATCATAGTTATTAGTCGTAGTTAACAATGTAGATAAAGATCTCGAAAGTTCCACTATGCTAGCCATTCGAAGATAATAAGTATCAGGTATTTCGTCCTTGTGCCCATAACTTTTAAATTTAGAAAGAATATGCTCAAACATCAAGTATGAGGTTTCATAAACTTTTTTAACATTATCAAATTGATAATGATTATTATTATTATTATTATTATTATTATTATATGTTGCCATTATGGAAAATACGATTGTTGTGTAGATATAACAAACGTGTGAATATATGTATATGTATGATAAATATATAAATATATAAATATATAAATAGTTGTTGTAAATATAAATATATGATTTGGCAAGTGTATCAATTGACTTTAGCAATTATCAGTTCACGTAAACGAATATATGTATTAATGTTAATATTAATGTTATCAGTTATTGAAGAAAGAGTGCTTTGTTATTTTTGGGAAAATGTATTTTTCGTGTAACGACATTTAAATTTCGATAAGAACGCGCGATAATTGTTATTATTATTATTATGTTATCATAAAAGGAAACGAATGAATTTTATGGAAAAAGTTGAGAAATTAAATGTGTTCGTTTAATTTAGTTTCTAGTTTCTTTTTGATATAAATTTAATTATGATAAATAATCAAGATTTTAAATTTTTTCTCAACTTTAACTGACCGGGATATTCCAAAGATCCAATTACTTGCACAGCTTGTCTGTACACTGACTCGTATGTTTTTAAAAAGTAGAAATATTAAGTAAAAGTTTGCTTATATTCTTATTTCATAACCATTTAAGTTTGCGGGTTGCGGCTGCGGCAAATGAAAATTGAATTGCGGCTAATTACTAAATTGCGGTTTCCATTTTTAGTTAGAACCTCTCAATTATCCACAAAAAAATAAAAAATTTAATAAATTGTTCAATGTTTAACATATTGATATCTGTATTTTTTTATACTAATATCATTAATATTAACAAGTTGTGTGACGAGCCTTTGACAATCTGAGGTAAAGGTTCCAAGACAAGACCATCAGTTTTTGGTCATTTTGAACGGTCCGAAATGTCAGAGTAAGACGAAGATCTAATGGTAGACAGCAGTCGACACCGCGCAAAAAAACACCTAAAGCGAAACACGATTTCCTTTCAGTCAAGTATCTGTTTCGCTCAATCCTGACGTTTTGAACCAAAACAAATAAGTTTTTCCGTTTATAAATCATGACTAACAAATAGCAATTGGGTTCCGCACGATACGGCGACGTAAAATAACCAAAACCATTTATCATTTTTGGAAAACAAAAATATTTCTGTATATAATATTTTCCTTTTATTAACAAATTTCAAAATCATTTCAAACCAGCGCAGCAAAAAAAAAACGACTCATCACAAAGTTTTACCCTTTGATTTTGATCTCTTCCTTCCCCAAAAATTCAGTCGAGGAACAGGACGTTTAGGATATTCATGATTCGTTACCGTAACTGAAACTGAATCTTCTTTGCAAAGAATTATTTCCAACATTTCAAAATTGGGTAAAGTCGTTAGATTAGGAAACATATAAAAAAAAAGAGATATTACACAAAATATAAAATCTACACAGAAATTACAACATTTACTAAGGCACTGTAACACGACAACCTTTTCTTCTTTTATATTCTCAAAAATCTCAAAAAAACCATTTTCTCCATTCGATGCAAGTCACTTAGTCCCACAACTTTTTATTGGTCGTGTAGATTTTCAAATTCTCCAAAAATGGAAATGCAACACCCCAAAATAAATTGTGTATTTGAAGCCAAGACCTTCCTCTACAAAATCACGATTTCATCTCATGTTGTTGTGGAGAATTTGAGCTTCAAAGTTCTGAATTTACTATGTTTAGCCCTAAAATGATGTGTTACACGCAAAAAAGTTAATATTAATAATATCAAAAATAGACAAAATAAAAATTTGAAAAATTTCCCTTATATTGCAGATCCTTTGTCACGTGAATTTTCCAGATGAATGGGAAGAGAATCATCTTTATTATTAAAAAAAATACAAAGAACAGCTAAGTTCATTTATTTTAAATCTAATAAATAGACTATTGCATTAATCAAAGAAATAT
>CAJVPN010000182.1:0-38686 GCA_910592215.1 Entrophospora candida
AATAATAATAGTTAATTTATTGTTTGATAATTATGAATACAAAGAATTGGAGAAATAATAATTAACAATAAAGAAATTTATTTATTAATGATAGACATCGAGCAAGGTTTGAATATTTCGGAACAAAGATCTAAAGGGTTGTGGTGGTTGTGGTGGTGGTGGCAATAATCATAATGCCATGGATACAAGTTAGTAATAAAAAAAATAAAATTATTATTATTATTATCATCATTATAACTTGCCCAATATAAATATATTTTGTTAATATTTAACTTATTCCAAATGATCTGATAATTAAATTCATTAAATTGAATAATAATATACCAAAGTTCATGCATGGCCCGCTCGAGTTATTAGTAAATAACAAGTAAAATAATAAAAAAACAATCCATCTTAAATTTTAATTTTTTTTTCTTTTAGAATGATTAAACCGTTACACATTAAATCGTAATACAATTTTATTCACGAAATCGCAATTTTTTGAATTTGAGCGCGTGGCGCAGTAATAGGAGGTCTTTAGACCGAGCCAACCATAGAAAGATCAGTTATATAAAAATCATGTAAATTGGTGATTGTACAGTACCTGGACAAAAGTTTCTGACACCCCTAATGTGTTAATTACACAAAAACATACATAATAAGTACACAAAAAATTATATCAATTTATATCTTAGGTTCTGAAGATTATGTATATATATAAAATCTTATGTCCAGACATTTTCTAGAACTTAAGCAATTAAAAATAAAAAAATCTGATCATTTTTGGACAAAAAATCTTAATAATGAAATTTTTTGATAATTTCCCTAAAGACTATATAATAACACATTCATTTTAAAAATTTTATATATGATAATCTAAGATCTTCTGATTCTCAAGATAAAATTTTTTGCATTTTCTTGTTTAAAATTTTTTGACAAATTTGATAATTTTAAAAAATTAAAAATTTTGGTAAAATGTCACATTTAACTGAAAATGAACATAGTCAGATAATTGGTCTTTATAAAAGTGGTACATCAAAAGTAAAATTCTTGGTTTTTCTAGGACCACAGTAATACATTACAAAATTTTGAAGAGAGAGGTAATGTCAAAACCTTACCTAAAAGTGGACATCCTAAAATTTTAAATAGAAAAAAATCATTAAAAAAGATAATTGTAAATCAGCTGAACAAATAAAAGATAAATTTAATGAAATAACTGATTTATAAGTCTTTACTAGAACAATCAGAAGAAATCTACATGATTTAAATATTAGTTCTTGTGTTCCAGTAGCTAAGCCCCTTGAACAACACAGAATTAGCCATCTAAATTGGTGCCTTGATAGGAAAGATTGATCCATTAGAAAATGGAAAAATGTCATTTGGAGTGATGAGAGGAGGTACACTTTGTTTCAAAGTGATGGTCCAGGTTATGTTTGGAGAACACCAGGAACCAGGTACAATATTGAAATATGGTGGCAGAGTCATAATGGTATGGAGTGTTTTTTGGGTAAAGGGTTGGACCACTAATAAAAGTAAATGGAAAAATGAATAGTCATGACTATATAGAAATACTAGAGTTGCAGTTGCTCCTACTTGTTTATAATAAATTTAATGGAAGAAGGTATTTGTTTCAAGATGATAATGCACCTGTTCATACAACAAGAATTGTCAAAGAATGGATAAGATAAAAACTTTAAAGAATTGGCCAAGTCAGTCTCCTGACTTGAATCCAATTGAACATCCATGGAAAGAGTTGGAAACAAGAATTCGTAAAAGACCTGATAAATTTAAAAATAAAAATGAACTTAAAAAACATTCCTGAAAATGTTTTAATAAATTCGATAGAAAGTATGCCCCGAATAATTCAAGCATGCATTAAAAGTAAGGGTTGGCCAACTAAGTATATATTAGATCAATAAGGGTTTATCTACTGTAAGATATCCGTAATTAATAATAGTTACTAATAAAATTGATGATCAATATTTTTTCCAAAAAATATTTGGGATTTTATTGCTTAAGTTCTAGAAAATTTCGGAACATAATCTTCAGAACCTAAACTATTAATTGATATAATTTTTTGTGTACTTATTATGTACGTTTTTGTGTGATTAACACATTTAGGGTGTCCGAAACTTTTGTCTAGGATGTGATGATCTGTTGTCTATGAATTCATTTTATTATAGTTAAAAAATATCACATGATTAAATTAACTTGTTAATATCAACTGTTTCTAAATTAACCAGTTAACCAATTAACTCTTAATTTACATGGTTAATTGATTAGTTAAAGAATTTTTACCTTCTAGACTTGTTATTACAGATAAGTGTTTACAGATAAGTGTTTACAGAAAAGGAAAAAGTATTTGGTGAAAATTAGGAATTGAAAAAATGGTTTAGTATTTTCAAATGGATGGTTATGTGGATTCAATAGAAATAACCTAAAAAGTATAAGAAAAGCTAATAGCACGCCTTTAGAAAATTTATCTTTGTTGAGGAATAAATTATCAGCAAATATGATTTGGAAAATATTTTTTATGCAGATGAAACTGGTTTATGTATCCTTTCCATTAGTTCAATTTTTGGGGAAAAAAGGTTTGCTTATTCCAAATTAATTTAATGAAAACTAATTATAAAATTTAGTAAAGAACAAAGGAAATTATTGACAACTAATGCAACTGGTAACACAAAAGTTTATTTTGTAATTGGAAAATCCATCAACCCAAGATGTAATAAATATGTCTTTGTTGTTTACAATCTACAAATCTACTCCAAATGCATGGATACACAATGATACTTTTGAAGATTGATTAAGAAATTTAGATGGTCAATTTGGCAGAAAAAAAAATATTTGCCTTTAAATGATAATGCACTCACCATACAGACTCAAGTTTAGATGAACAACTAGAAAGTTAGTGAAATAATGATTTTCGTTTAACTAATATTAAAATTAATTTTTTGCCATCAATTACAACTGCTCATTTACAACCTATGGATGCTGGCATCATTAATAATAGAATCTTTGATCAAATAGATTTTAGGTTAATTACAAACAATCATATAGTGATCTTTTACCAGAAAATTTGAACTGGCCAAATTTGAAAAGTTGGTTTTTTTTTGTTATAGTTTAAATTAATTTATATGTAAAAAAAGCAATTAATTTTATTGGTAAAGCATGAGATGCTGTTAAAACAATACAATTGTTAATTGTTGAAAAAAAAAACAGGAATTTTATCAAATTACCAATAAAGAAGCACGGTTGAAAAAATTAACACTGATGAAAGAATTGAATCACTCTCAAATCTTAATGATGATTTAGACATTTTGGAATATATTAATGATGACGATGAAATAATTTCAAACGTTTTAGATGAAACAAACAAGTAAATAATGAACCAAAAGTTATTGTGACTAATGATGATGCTTTGGAAGCAGTCGATCGTTAATTAAATATTTTGAGTGCCAAAATGATTCAGAGTTTGATGAAAATGATTATAAAAATTTAAAGAAATATAAAAATATAGAAAAAGATTTTTTTTCAACAAGACAAAATCTTTTTACAATATTCGATATTTTATTCACCGAATTTTTGAAATCAAAATAAGAGGAGTTTTATATAGTCACGTTAGTTATAATCACCAAAAATCTCTGGTCCCGAGGGTATATTGTAAAAACATCAAAATTTAAACTGTTAAAGGCTGTAGGAAAAAGCGTCAAAAATTACGTATTTTAGGGGGTGGATGGATGGTGCATCAAAAAATGACATCTTTAAAATTAAATTTTTGGAGCCGCCCCAATTTTAACGGTTTAAAATTCAATGCTGTTGAAAATAACTAACTAATCAAATCAACGAATTTTCAACACTGCATAGTAATAGGTAATGTGCGACTTAATTTCAAAATAAATAAATGTTACACTTTTACAAATATTCAGATCATTATTTAATGTCTTTTTTTATTTTGGATTAATATTCCAAGTCATAAGGTTTTCCAAATTTCCAAAAATCGTTATTATTATCCATTTATAAGGTTTGTCTATGTTCCGAACTTCCAAATTAAATGACCTCTCGTGTTACAAATATCACGTGAGACAGAATAATTACATCTTGGTTGCTTATTAATATTTTATATATAGGTTTGCTAAAAGATATTTTAAATATAGAAAAAAAGGGACTGACGATTTTTGACATATTATTGCCAAAATCGATTTTAAACCTGTCGTTTTTGCCTCCCAGACAATAATGATAATAATAAATAGAAATGTTTTAGCAAGAAAAACCAGTTTCCTACAAGAATTTTTTAATTTCTCTAAAAACATCCCAGCCATTTTGTTTCTATTTTTATGATTTTTTTTAAAAATAGACAAAAACATTGATTTGACATTTTTTTCAAAATTCTATTAAAAAATTAAAGAACTAACTAATATTGAAATTGAAATCCATACATAATAAATTCAATTTCCTTGGTTGATTTTACAAATGTGAAATGCAGATTTTCATTTTCATTTACATACATATAATGTGAAATGATATTTATCGTGTAGCTTTGTGTTTAATTAATTTGCATTTAAAATAAATAAGGAAAAATAATAGATTAAATTTTTAGGAAACAAAGCCTTTTTTATCAATTGTTTATATTAAAAAAAATTTTTAATTTTTTTTAGTAAAAACAAGTGTAATCATGCGTAAAAGCTATTTTTATTATTTTTATTTTTATTTTTATTTTTATTAATTATTATTTATATTATTATTATTGTGTTTTTGATATAATATAAAATGTTTTACGATTCATATAAAAAGACGTTAGTTTCGGAATATTTCGGTTTTTTTTCTTTATCGCTTTTTTTCCCTGAAGACAAGTTATTGCTTAAAGACCAAAATTTTAAAGCAAAGAAAAAAAAACAAGCGATTGTTCTGATCTAAATAAACCAAGTATAAATATATACTATAGCTAAAGGGAAAAAGTGATTATATGATAGATATTTAATCATAGTAGTAGTAGTAATAATAATAATAATAATAAGTAATAATAACTATTTTTAGTTTTTAGTTTTTAAAGTGAATGATAGAAATATTGTTTTCAAATAATTAGAATTTGTTTTATTATTGATTTGATTTTTTCAAACCTTTTATTTTGTTTTTGTTTATTTTAATTATTCGAAGAAGGCTTTCTATTATTTAATTATTATTTTTGAAAAAAAAAGTTATTATTATAAGATTAAAGATTATATAAATTAATATCTATCGTATACAATGTGGATCTTACGTGAACATCGAGTTATATTTCGAAATTTTAAAATTTTTCAATTATTACTGACCATAATAATTTTAAGTTTAGGTAAACTTACATTATGTAATTTACTTGTACTTTTTATTTTTTACATCATCAATATATATATATATGCTAATTTATTATATTTATTATATAGAGATAATACAACTTACAGCACATTCATATTTAACAAAGTTTTCTAATAACAACGTTGTAAATCAAGAATGGTTACAAAGTGACGGGTAAGCAAATAAATGTATTTTGAATTTATTGTTATAAAGAAGTCATGCTAAACAATTCGTAAACCTTAGGTGGAATGCACAAATAAAAATATGGGTTTTCTTTGTATTTGTAATAACCACAATAGGACTTGGTGTGTATAAATAATATCATCGAAAGTGTTGTCAATTATTTATTAATCAATATTAATTTGTTTTGTTTTGTTGAAATTTATAGGATTTTATATTTACAATTTCAAAAGAGTCTGGACA
The DNA here is from genome assembly GCA_910592215.1 of Entrophospora candida. Classification (NCBI taxonomy): domain Eukaryota; kingdom Fungi; phylum Glomeromycota; class Glomeromycetes; order Entrophosporales; family Entrophosporaceae; genus Entrophospora; species Entrophospora candida. The sequence continues at coordinate 5,737 of CAJVPN010000182.1, forward strand.
AAAGGACCTTTTCTCTGGATGGATATGTTAGTAGCAGTAAATTCTAATGTTTTTTAATTGTTATTTTCGTGAAATTTTTTTGAAAAAAATTCCTAATTTTTATTTGATTTTATTTTGCAGAATATTAACGACATTTTGGCTAACAGCTGGTAAGCTTTTTTATAAAAAAACTTCATCATAATCACAATTTCAATTAATTCATTTTTCTAACTTTATTATCGTTGTTTTCTCCCAGCATTGGCAAATCTTAATCCAGTATTTAAAAATAGTAATATTTTGCAATGTGGAGCTTACGATTCATACAATTTCCATTTGACGTGCCAATCTTGGATATCAAGTATAGTATTTACGTGGATAAATATGATATTGTTCATAATATCGTTAATTGTTTCGTGTCGAGTCAAACAAGAGAAAAAGAAAGGATTGCACTCGTTCAACAAGCCTGCAATCTCTTCAAAACAGAAAAAATTGACATCTAACAGACAATCAGTATTGTTGAAACAAACTTTAGATAATCCGAATAAACCTCAACCTGTGATGTTAGAAACTGGTTTCAAACCTCTAATGCTGCCTATCATGGTTGATAATGAAAGCCAGTCTAATGAAATCGGCAGTGGTGGATATAGTGATAGATCATCAAAAAGAAACAGTATGTTTGATAATGGTGGTTTGAAAAGATATAGTTTACTAAATATTGCCAAGAAAAGATTGAGTGGATAGTGATTAATATATTATTAGACAGGCAATTAATTAGGAACAGTTTTTTTAATAGACTTGATAATTTGTTTTTTTTGCATATTGAAATATATATGTGTGTATATTGATATTATAAAAATGTTTTCTTTTGGACTTTTTCAATACATATGTTTCACTTTTTGATGAAAAATTTAATTATTTTAAAAAAAACAAAATTAAGTTTTCATCTATTGTTTATTTCTTGATAATTACAAAAATTCGGATGTTTCTTTTGTTTTTTACTTATTTTTTGCATTCAATTCACAGCATAACATATAATTATAATTATAATATATATAAATATTATTTTTACACGTAAATAAATTTATTAATATAATGATTTACTTTCTCGAAAAGAATTAATACACACAATTAAAAAAGTTATAAACTAAAATACAATAGCGTCTGTTTTTGAGACATTAATATTTATGATTGGCAAATATTCATTTAAACGTTATTAGATATGTTTCTATCAGGAATATTTACTGCGATATCAAATTGGCATGCATTTATTTCATCTTTCCGAGTAATATGGATGAGGATACGACAGTCATACCTGGAGAATTTCGAGTTAAAATATTGCTCGATTCGAAAATCGATGTTGAAAATTGTAATGATAATAATTTATACAAGAAGTTATAGAACCGTCAAATTTTATGTAATTTTCAAATGGACAGGGAGATTGAAAAAGGGCATTCTATTTCAATCATCGATTGTCCATGTCGATTTATTTTTTATCCGTTTCTGTTTTAAATTTGCCTTGAAATAGAGGAATCGTAAAGTCCATTTAACTATAGATGTTGATTTACAAAATGATTTTAATTCTGCAGATAAGTGGATTTATTAAGCGGATGTATTAGTATATTTCTACAGGATAATACTTTTATTCTATATAAAAAAATTTTTTTTGTATATGGAAGATCGCCGAAGGTTGCATTTCTAAAATTGTAATCATTTTCCGAAAACTGCGCGCATGGAGCCTCGAATATGTGGATAATTAGTATTATGATCTTTATTGTATAGAGATATAGTTTATTTTAAAATTAGTGTGTTCATTCATTTCATTATCATTAATTGTGTATATATATATATATATATATATATATTTATATATTTACCCATCTAGAATTTTATTGAAATATAACATATGGTTGCTTGAATAAATAACATGCTGTTTTTGATTTTTGAATTCTTCCACTTTTATAAGAAAGCTTTTTCCTTTTTTGGAATTATTAGTCTGATATAGTTGGTTAGTCGATCAAAATTATTTTGACTTTACTACGTCATTTGATCGTTCAAAAAATATTGTGAAATTTATTAATCATAACAACTAAACCCTCAATTGCAAAATAAATTGCGGTTTTGAATAAATTTTTTAATTGTTCCTCAATAACACGAAAAATAGTGTTACTCGAAAGTAAATATCATGTAATATATTCATTGGCATTGTGTCTTTAATATTAGTAATCGATCTAATCGAGCATCTTTGCATGAAAGATCCGTTAAGAGAAATATATATTCTATAATACCTGTGGATTTTATATAAAAAATTTTGTATTTTACGTTTAACCTTTGGTTTTTCTAATATAATAATAACTTGCCCTGGAAGTAATAAATACAGTATGCTTAATGAACTTCTCAATTATAAAAAATATGTATTATCAATCAAACTTATTATTTAATAATAATAATAATAAATGACGCATAATGATGTTACGTTTTAAGAGTAAAGCGATTGTTGGCATTATTCATGTAAAATTAATATATTTTTTAATTTTGGATAAATTTATTACTTTCAATTTTTCAATTACACCCAAATAAGGTCACACCACCTTTTCCCCACTTTTGTTTGTCCTTAAGGTAAATTTAATTTTAAATAATATGTTCAAAATTAGTAAATCAGTCTAATCTCTAATGATATTTTTTCCCGTTCTGATTGAAGAGTTGTTTGGTCAATGGTAATTGGATATATTTTATAGGTTTCTACAATTCCTTCTTGACACAATATCAACCAATGTTGGGGTTAATCAAACATTTATAATAATTATTATTTTGATGATTTTTTTTTTATATGAATTCAAGCCTGTGTTCAAACTTACGTTGTTATTGTCCTTGTTTGATAATTTTTTGTCCTTGTGTAACGGAAAATTTGTAAAAAACATTTTAATTCTAGAAGTCACGTTTTAGTATATATAATAAAAAGGTTAGTCATAAAATAGAAACCAGCCAAAAAAAAATTACAGATATACCATCGTCATCATTATATCATAATCGAAAATATTACGTAGAAGAAAAATATTATTATGTAAGTGAACCTTTATTATTATTAGTATTACGATATTATGATGATGATGGCTACTTTACGAGAAATAAAAATTTCATATATAAATAGATCAAAAAGAATTCACCAAGATTCACAAAATTTCGAAAACAAAAAATATCAAATCCAAGCAATTAAATTATTAATAAAACAAAATTATAAATTTTTAATTAATAAAATAATATTCCAAACCTTTTTTTTTTAAAATTTAAAAAACAATGTCTGGGTTACCATCTCAAAATGATCCTGCACGTGATGCCGCTGAAAAAAAGGCACTCGAAGCTCGTGATAAAACTGGACAGGTCGTCGGAGCCTTGAAGTAATTAAACAAATAATTAAATCAAATTATTGATTAATCCAATTCTCTCCCCTTCATCTAATAATCCATTTTATTATTATTATTATTCTATTTGGATTTAGGGATGGAAAACTTCCATCAACAGCACAAATCACCAAAACCATTGATAAAATTCAAAATTCTGACGAACTCCATAATGCTGGTCAAGGCGTGACCCCATTGGGCAAACGCGTATTAGCTGATACTGAAAAATTATTAGAAAGTACAAAAAGAGTTCTCGAAGAAAAAAATGCTGGCAACCAATTACAAAATATCGTTTATCATGGTGTTCAAGGCGCAAAAGATATTAATGGTATGTAATAAAAAAATAATACTCGTAAATTATTTTCCCGTTCAAAACTTGTTATTTATTTTTGTATTTGTTTACACACAATCAAAAAAAAACAAAACAGATAATACGTCTATTCCAGGTGATTTTAAACAAAAAGTTCGAACAGAAACTTCAGCTGCACAAAGAGATGCATCACAAACAGCTCAAAGTGCTTACCAAAAAATCCTTAGAATCCCTAGTCTTGTTATGTCAAGTCCAGAATTTCGTGCATTACTCAATGATCTTAACTCGATTGCTCAAGAAGTAGTTAGCATAAATCTTCCAAACCAAAGTGATAATCAAAATGATTATGATAATAACAATAACATCGTCACGCAGGGATCCCATGCTCAAGATCCTGACCAAACAAAGATGGAAATTCAACAAAATGCAAGGGGAACTGCAGACAAAACTTCACAAACATTACGAGAAAATGCCTATCCATTAGCCAAGAATGCTGCAAACATTGGTGGCGAACATATTAAAGATTTTAGTGAAGGCAAAAAATCGTTAAAAGAAGCTACTACTGGTGGTGTAAAATCATTACAATCTTCTGTTCAACAAAATGTCTCCGTTCGTAAACTTAGCGATGAAGAACGTGATCGATTGGTGAATCGTTTTAAAAATGTCATGATTGAAGCACACAGAAATCAACAGTATCAAGACGCAATTAGTGAATTAATGGATTTGATCTCCCAACTTTCACAACAAACTCAAGAACTTACTCAACATTTATCTGATAATTTGGCTGGCCCTCGAGAACAAGTAAATAAAAATGATTCCATACAAATTGCCACTAAAAATGCCAAAGATATTGTTGAGAAATTTGCTAATCAATCGCTCGATCCTTTGATTGATTCAATCAGAGAATTTGGTAGACAAATGAAAAATGATCAAGAGTTACGTGATTATTTCAAAGAAGTTCGACAATTTATTGGCAAATCACTTCACGACACTGAATTCGTAGAGAATACAGATTACACACAGTATGGATCAGAATTGATTACCACTGGTAGACAAATTTTGTTGGAGAAATATCGTGAACAAAGTGAAAATGTTCGAAGACAAGCTAATTCCTTCAATGAAGCAATCCAAAACGATCCAACTACTGCTCAGTGGAGAAGAGACCTCGATAATTTGATTACTGATCTTTTCTTGGATGAAAGTGGAAGTCCAACAATTAAATATGAGCTCATTAAAGATGCTGCAAAAATCATCCCTGTTCTTACCACTCAGTTGCAATATTTACCACTTCCAAGAATTGAAAATTCAGATGATGAATATGATTTCGCTTTTGATAATATGGTTCTTCACTTACCAGAAATTTTACCAAGTCATGCTCACCTCAGCTTAACATCAGATATTAATCTAGATCGTGAATCCACCAGTCTAATAAAAAATTATGCCTTCTTCGAAGTGTATGTAATTACTATTCGTTAATCGTTAATTTTTTTTAATCAATCGATTTCAACTAATTTATTTATTTTATTCCTGTTTAAATAAATTAGTTCTAAAATTCGTGCTGATGCACGTAACATTGCATTTTATTACAAGAAGAAGAAAGGAGTGATCAATATGAATGATTTAGGATTAGTCGACTTTTCCATTCCACATAATGGTTTAAAGTTTCATCTAAAATTATTGTTAGAAGCGCCAACAAAAGACCATCCAAATCTTCGATTCAATGTATTAGAAGCAGACACTACCATTGAAAGCCTCAAACTTCGTATACACCAATCAAAACATGAGTAAGTGATATGTGTATTTTTTTTAATCTGGGAAAAAGATAATTATTTTTTCTAATGAATATGCATATTTTTTATTTTTGTAGTGTCTTGTATAAAATTTTAACTCCATTGGCTCAGAACAAGATTAAAAAGCAACTTGAAGTCACAATTACCGAAAAATTGAAAGATGCTGTTCAACTTTTACAAGATAGTATTCAACGACTTCAAGTTCAAGTTTCAAACCTTCGACAAAAATCCAATATTAATTCCAATATTAGTAATCTAACCAGTAATATCAATACCAATATTAAAGGTCTAGCAAATAAGAACATCATTGGCAACGCCGCTAATATTCTTACTGGCGGCAATTCCAACAACAATAATAATAATGCGGAATATGATCAAACTAATAACAATACCTATAATACCAATAATAATAATACGGGATATGATCAAACTAATAACAATACCTATAATACCAATAATAATAATACGGGACATGATCAAAATAAAGAAACTTGGCGAACGAAACCAATTGATCCAGCAGATAATTATTATAATATTCCCGTTAATAATAATAATAATAAAACAGACGTACCACCACGTAAAGTATCACCACATGATACAACACCTCAATATCAACCTTTGGAAGAATAATTAATAAAAAAGTGACAATTTTTTTTTTGCTAAATAAATATTTTTTTATTATATTATAATTAATTTATTATATTATATTATATTTATATTTATATTTATATAATCTTCGCTATTATAATATGTTTAAAAATTATATATTTTATCAATTCAATCATGTAATACCTAAAAAAAATTTAAAATATATAAATAAATAATTAAAAAAAATTTTTTTTTTAAATCAATGTTTCTTGATTTATAATTGTAATATTATAGTATATTAATATGTCTATCTATACAGTAGTCCCAAGAGGAGATAAATGGGTGTTCTATCGTGAATTTGACCTGTTTGTGGCTAGCAAGTTCAAGTTGGGTCTTGTTTGTGTGACTCGTATTGCTTGACCCCTTGATAGTTAGTGTCCTCTTTGGCATCTACATACTCCAATCTCAAAAGAGTGTATAGATTGTTGAGCAAACAACCATATTTATCATATTACGTACAAATGTGTTGCTTCAAGCCCCTCCTCCTAATGCTACAATGTTTGGCTGTGATTCTCCTCCTAATGCTATAATGTTTAGCTGTGAGTTTGTATGGATGATGAATCTCCGTCTAGGCCAGAAGTTACTAAACGTTTTCACGGAAACGCACAACACGTATTAGTACATTCCTTAATAACTTGTATATTATTTCTAAATTCGTCTCTCAGAATTTCCCGTGTAAAAGTTCCCATATGTAATACCCACCTATCCACAAGGAGGAGGTATCTATGTAAAAATTGTCTAATGATGAGTGACCATTTTGTTTCTTCAAACAAATATATATTACATTCCATTGTTTCAGCATGGATATCCACCAGCCTAATTCACCTTTTTATTTCAAATGTGATAATAATTCTGTTGTTACTACCGACTTCCCAACGGTTTCTTGTTCAATGCTTGGAGAAACAGTCTTCTTTGTGGAAAAAATTGACATGCCCAAAAACTCCAACCAAGGATTGATCCAAGTTGACTCAAGAATTCTTTAAAACACACGTATCATTTCTAATTTCTTGTCTGACGGAATAGATACATACATATTTTTAGTATTGATAGTAATTCCAAGATACACCAACTCTACTACGGGACCAATCGCTTTTGATTATTTGAATGGAACACCCAATAATATCAACATGGTTGTAATAATAAAATAAAAACTAGTTTATTATTCTGATTACTATTTTTGAAAACAGTAATTTACTTAGCAGATTTGTGGTTTTTTGATATTTCCTTATTTCGCCTAATGTTGCAGCATCAGAATTGTGCCTTCATGGTCTGATATGATAGACTCTTCGGCTTTTTTTACCATAAATAAAGAATTACTTCTCTCAAAAAAAATTTTTACACACAAATTTAATCTCTTATCAACAATTACCATTATCACTCATTACCATTATCATTCATTCTATTACCGTCATTACTCATTTTATTATCATTTATTACTAAACCCTGTAAATGTTGATTGCTTGGTCCCGAAATATGAAACGAATAAATTAATAAACAGAATGTCTTTTAAAATATTTACGACATCATTGACACCATTGTTATCCTATAATAGGGGAATGTGATTAATATAAAGGTTGGATTTTTAGAAACGTATAACAAGCAATTGATAAGCAGAAGTTTTTGTTTAAACTTACTATTTCTTCGACGAAATGTTTTATATATTCTATTCCATTTTTCTTAATTTCACTGTTATTGTCAATTGCTCTATTAATAGTGTCCATTTCTAAATTAAATTCATTTTTAATAGATTCTTTCATGACGTTAAACATATTGTAAAATTTTTTTGTTCATTTTCTTTCTGGAAACGTATGCATTTTCTCCTTTTGTTTTCTGTATTCCAAGAACATGATTTTTAATTTGTTCTTATGAGACATGCCTAAATACTTGCCTACGCTCTTCTCTTGCTCTACGAAGTTCTGCAAGTTTTAGTCTTCTAATTCTTCTTTTCTCCATTTTATTTTTATTTTTTAACACTAATATAAGATTGAACTATGCAACTTCTTTCCTTATTTGCATTTCTCTTGTCAAGATCAATTTTTAGAAATAAATTAAAAAAGTATGTTAAAAATCATGAAATCTAGGTGTTTGATTTAAAGAAGTGTAATTGTCTTTGATATGGTAACTATCATGTTCCCTTGGCCATATACATGTCGTCCTTCACTAATGTAACATGGATGGCACATAAGTTACTGGCCAATAATGAGATGATCTTCTATTAATATCATCATACTGTTATTAATGAACATTGTATATTTTTAAATTATTAATTAACTTGTGTGTCCTCAAATAAATAGACCAAATACGCTCAGTAGCTGGTTAAAAAAAATATATTTATAAATTGTTATGATGTATTCACACAAATAGTATTTACCCTCTCAAAGTGTTAAAATGACAGTTGATTGTTATCTGAATCTCGCCTGAAGAACTTCCATTGTAATCTCTTCGACCTATAGAGGTATTTACTCTTGATTTACAGAGTGTGATCAGGAGAAATTCGGTCAAGTGCATTTTTGCTGGTATTCCTAAATCACCGGCAATACATATAAACAGGTCTGCAAACCTGCAAAAAATTCCTTTTGATACGCGATTATTAAAAGCTATATAGTCCTCTATTGAAGCATATTTTACCATTGCAGACAACCTTGTGATGTTTGGTCGAGAGGATGTATAGGTAAAATGCGGTAGTCATACTTTTTGATAAAAAGCAACCTTCTCCAAAACTACAAATCTACCTCGCCACATGACCAGCATTTTTATAAGAAACATGGAAACCCTATGCTCGGAACTTCTATTCATTGTCTCGTTTAGGTGCTAGTACAGACGAATTGATTCTACATTAATTCACAGATAGGTTCGTAAACTCAAAAGGACCTATAATTCTATCGTTGTCAATGAATGCTTTGAATACTGATGTACGAGGTTCATTTGTAACGAAAGTCTTTTGATAAACCTTATTATTATATAATTCACGAACCCTCGATTGGGATGGTGATTAGTGAGCGATTTAAATTTTTCAATGTTGATAAGAGTGTTAGCTATAAATACTCCCGGGTCTAATTCCTTGAGTAGATCCTCCTCTGCCTCTGTCAAAGGTATCGTTAGAGGGGTTTTTCTCATATTGTGAATTCAGATGAACTGGTTCATCCGTGTTAATAATGTGCGAGGAGCATCTAGGCTCAATTCCTTCGATATAAACTGTTAGCTGTTTATAAATATTAATTGCTTACTAAATTTTTTCAGATGAGCATGGGACGATATAACTCTGCTGGTGCCAATGTGATAAGGTTGTCGTTGATATTGTTATTATCGTTGTTATCGTCGCTGTTGTTGTTGTTATTGACGTTTGTGTTTCTCTGCCATCATTGAAGTTGCTCTTGTACAGCTAATAAATTGGTATATTGATTGGTTGTCATTGTCTGTTCAGAACAATTACCACCATTATTTTGTTGAGAGATATGTTGATTAGTTGATTCAGGAGGTTGTCGTTGATTAGGCTGTCCGACAGAATTTTGATGATTAGTTCGATGAATAGAAGCAGGAAAAGTGTTATCAAGAAGTGTAATCAAATTTAGACGATCATTATTTCATTGTATATTGATATTGTTTTGTTTGAATTCATCGAAGAAAAAAATGGATAATTGAGAAATAATGCTAATACTAATACACCTTTTCCTTGATTCCCTGAAATGTACACGAGATCAGTACTAGTACTCCCGACGTGATGTAAATTCAAAAAATTTATTAGAAGGGACTGCATCATTGATTTTTATTGCTCGAAAATCATCTAAAAAAAAAATAGATAAAAATGATGAAACTTATAAAATTCTTAATTATACTTTGATTTCTTGTCCATACTAATATGCTCACTTTCCAATCAATTATTTGTTTCTATCATAAAGGTTTAAGCAAAGATCCAATGAATTATTTATTATTGAAAAAAATGAAAATAGAATTTAAATTTATTGATAAAGTTGGTTTAATACTCGTAATATATCACCATCAATTATATCCTTCTGATCGTAACTATTTCTAAATACACAAGCTAACTCTTGATCTAATTTATCCTGGTAATTTATTGGTAGATGATCAATTATCATTAGCTCTTCAAGTGTTTTCGATTAAATCTATCAAAGTGATTACTCATAAATAATAATTCCAGAACTTTGAGGTTTGGGAATGAAATAGATTTTAAAAAAGTTGAAATTGATACCAAGACTATTATTATTACTCTAAATTTTGAAATGTTTGTATTAACGAAGAATCTAAATCATTATTTCCATCAGATCAGATTTATAATCTATTATTGACTGTGAATGTTTTGAAATTGCATTTATTAATTTAATTGACAAAATTATAAAAGCTGGTTGAACAAACGGATAATTCTTTGTTCCTCAATTAATCGAGCTAAACTATCATTATTAACACTGACAGGTTAATCTATAAAATTCACTGCTATTTAGAAATATCACATTCCGATTCATCAAGCTTCTATTTGATCACATGTTGAAAGCTTGTTGAATGATCTAAAACGAATTTTGTCCAATAATTTATCTTCTGCCAACAACAATTTTATGCAGAATGGATTTTCCTATAATGTTGGGACGTTAATATTATGCAATTTATATTAAATATAAATGTATAAAAAATGTAACCAATTAAATTTTAAATACTTTAAAACTTAAAAGAATTCCAACACATTCAAAAATATCTAGAACAGCTCATATATAAATTATTAATACATTATATCACTCACTCACTCACCACTACTGCTATTATGTAAGTATTCAAGCTTGAATTTTAGTTGCGATTTAACAAGCATGCATTGTAACTAATTACCATTACTTGTATATTTAGAGATGGAAATCGAGGGACAAAATTACTCGAGTAATTCTGATCTTAATACTCCAAATACATCCAATACTATTACTAATACTAATTCAAATAGTAATAGTAATCATGTAAATTTAGAAGAATTGGTTTCTTCGCCAGTTACTATTGCGACTGCTAGTACAAGTTTACAAATGAAAAGTCCAACATCTTCACAATTCAATTCAATACGATTGAAACAAGTACAAAGCATTGATTCTTTAACTCATCATCCTTTGTTAAATAATGATGACGAGGAGGACAACAACAGTGATCTACTGATTTCTAAATGGGCAAGTCCACTTACCAGGCGATCACCTTCTTCTTCATCAACTTCTTCTTCTTCTTCTTTAAGATTTTTTTCGTATCCGGTATCGGTAGATTCTGTTGGTGGACAAATATTGACTAAACTTCGTGAAATGGATAAGATGTATTCTGATATCATACAATTATTAATTTCCAAAAAGGTTTGTTTGCTATGTTTTTGATGAATTGTTACTAAACTATTATAATTAAATAATGATTATAATAATTATTAGGCAACATTATTACTTCCAGCATCATCTATTATGCCGTTCGAGACAATTGATAGGGATTTGTTGCAAGATCATATAATTTTCACATTACCAATAGATGAAGGTACTAAAGTAATAACAATGAGTGCAATCAGAGGATTCATTCAAAAGTATGCGTGATAGATTTTAATATAATTTGTTGGAAAATAAATAAAATTTTTTACGTATATTTATATATTTATTTAAATCATTATTAGTGAGGTTTTTAAGGCTATAGATTTAATGCCTTCAGAACATGAACTTTCCTCAACGTTTTTGGACAATCCAAAGAATCGCAGGTAGAGAGAGATTCATTTAATATTGTACTTTTAGTAACAGGTTGTTTAACAATTGGGGCATTTAATAATTATTTAAAATAATCTTTGTGATTCACAGATCAGTATTTGACTCTTTTGCAATACCAGATGATCTTGATGATGATTATCCAACCATCAAGATAACCAATAGTAATGTTGATATTTTATTACAAGGAATGACGATCCAAGCAATTGTAATAGAATCGTCACTTAAATTTAAAGAAATATCAGAGAAAATTGCCACAAAAGAAACAGCCAATAAAAAAAACATAGAACCACCTAATTTATCTGAATCATTGCTTATTGAAGTTAACAGGTTAAGATTTTTTCCAAATTTTATTATTATTATTATTTATTATTATTATGATACTAATATATTGTTATTGATAATAGTTTTATTGATAAATTTATAAAAGATCCACCATTAAATGAAGAGTCAACATGTGAAAAAATCCAATCATTTTATGAATTTATACATTCAGAAATTGAGAAACAGATCAATACCACTGAAAAATCAATTGATGATTCAGAGATTGAAATATTTGAAAAATTAAATGCCATCGAGAAATATGTATGTGCCACGCTATACGATAGGTAAGTTATCTCATTTATTATAAATATATATATATATATTGACTATTGATTTATAACATATGTTAATGATTAATTAATTAATAAATTTTTTTTTAAACTTAGTATTTTTTGTCCAAACTGGTCAAATGATAATGGTATACATGATAACTTGTTAAGTTCAAAAATAGCAGCATTAAACCTACTAGATTTGAATTTAAAACATCTTGGTGTTGATATTATTGAATCAAATCAGCAAGAATCGATTGATATGGCAGTTCAGAACGCTGGTATAGAATTACAAAATCTGAACAAAAGAAAATCTCCACTTGAAAAACTTGAAAGTCTTGTGCTCTGTCATAAGATCATTGTTGGTAATTATTAATGATAAATTACTTTAAGAAAAGATAATAATAATAATAAGCAATATTATAGTAGTATTCTAATGGTGTCTGTTTTAGAATCTCTTAAAAAAAGGGAAAAAAAGAATGCTATCGACTCTGCAAAAGATGTGAATTCTACAAAAGATATGGATTCTGTAAAAGATATCGAGCCTGTAAAAGATGTCGAGTTTGCAAAAGATGTTGATTCCGCAAAAGATGTTGACTCCGCAAAAGATGTTGATTCCGCAAAAGATGTTGACTCTGCAAAAGATGTTGATTCCGCAAAAGAACAAGAAAAAGATGATGTTTCTTCTTCAGTTCCAGCACTACCTCCTCCTTCGCCATCAGCTCTACCACCAAGACCCATACTAACAACAACAAAAGTAAATGGAAGCAATGACACATCACCATCAACATCATCATCTAAATCATCACCTAAATCATCACCCGAATTATCGCCTACATCGTCATCCACGTTATCACCTAAATTAATACCTACTTCACCTACTTCCAGTAAAAAGGGAAATGAAAAGTTAGAAACCAATGGTAGTAGTGATCCAGCAGCAGATTTAATTTTACCATTATTAATTTTCACAGTAGTTAAATCAAATCCAAAAGGCTTGGTTTCTAATTTAAAGTAATTTGTTTGTTTGTTTTGTTGTTGTTTGTTTGTTTATCATTATCATTTGTAATTATTAATTATTAATTATCTCTCCAATTATAATTATAAATACAATTATTAAAAAGATACATACAAAGATACAGAGTTCGAACATTATTATATGGCGAATCCTCATATTGTCTTACAAATACCGTAAATAATCTAAATTAATATTAATTTTTTTCAATTTTTATTTATTTAAATTGATTTTTCAATTAATTAAATATAGTTGGCAGTAGTAGCATTTTTGGAGAATGTAGATTATTCAGGTTTAGGTTTAAGTCCTGAAAAAGCTTTAAGGTTAGTTTTAATTTATACAAATAACCTTATATTAAAACACATATTATTTGTATAGACTTATATATATATATATATATATGCATATATTTATAGTGATGTGACAGGAATCCAAAGCCCAACATCGTTAACTATTAGCAATAACACCACTAGTAACAACAGCAATAGCAATATTATTAATAATGCCAATAATGCGTCGAATGTTGAACTAAGTGTTGGCAGAAAAGTAGGACAAGAATTGGTTGAGGCAGCTACTAGTTTAAGAGTTTTCACTGATGCATTAGATTCATCATATAAACTGTTTGGACGTATGCTTGGATATAATGAAAGTAATTCTATCAATAATAACAACAATAATATTGTTAACAATACTGCCACCACTACTATTAATAATAGTGATAATGATGTTAGTAATGTTGATAATAATAACAATAGTACTAATAATATTATTATATCAGAGAAAGATGCGACAAATTCAACAAAAATAAAATCAAAAAATACTATGACGGACTCAAATTTAATAACAAGTGTGATAGAAAAAGAATTAACTGAAATAAGCAATAACAATAACAATAACAATAATAATGGTGATGGTGGTGATGATGATGACAATAATGATGATAATAATAACAGTAGTAATAATATTAATATTAACAACAATAATACCAGCAGCAATAAGATTGAAAGCAAATCATTGACAGGTCGCTTACTTCCTTTTAATGTTATTCCAAGGTTTTCTTCAATGACAACAACCTCAACTCCAATAATTGCAACAGGGTCGGAAGAAAATAATAATAATTTAAAAATTTTACCACCAATTCAAAAGTTTATAGATTGTTCGGTGGAAGATATTCGTATTAAAGATGTCCCAGGTTTTTTATTTAGTTTTTTTTTATTTTTTTGGTTGACCTGAAAACAAATTTTTTTATCTAAATTATTATATCACATCATATTATAGAATTATTGGAAGACTATAAACGATTAGCATCCGCGATACGTGAACTTGATTTATTTTCCAAGTAAATAAATAAATAAATAAATAGATTACTTTTTTTTTTTTTTTTTGTAAAATAGATCTCATTTTTGTAGATTTTATTATTATTGTAGTTTTATCATTAATTTTTTAATTTAATTTATATTTAATTTATATTTAAAATAAACATCAATTAAAGTTTATTATGCAAAGATTTTCCACCTTTTTAGATTTTTTACATATATATATATATATAATATAAAAGTACAAATATAATATAATATGTATAATATCGAATATCTATATGTATGATATATAAAAACATAATATTTATCTATATGTATAATAGATAAAAGCATAACATCTATCCATATGTATAATAGATAAAAAAGCATAGCATCTATATATATATATAATATATAAAATCATTATATATGTGTCATATATTACATAAGATTTTGTAATCAGAAAAATAATCATTTTATCCTCGTCGTTAATTATCACTATGATGACTACTATGGATCTGCCACAATTTTAGTAATAATCCCAATTTCATCTTCATTAATAACATCAATATTACTATTATAACTACCACTGCCACTACTATTATTTTTACTATCATAATTATTATTGTTATTGTTATTATTAATGCCACTGCCACTGCCACTACTATTATTTTTAATACTATAACTATTACTATCTCTACTACTATTATTACTATGATTATTACTATTAATATAATTATAAATATAACTATAGTTACCGCTGCTTCTCCTTCGGTAATTATAATAGCTATCGTCATTGAATGGAGATTCAAGCATTGGATTTAACGAAGTCGAAGAATAAATAGTGGGAAGTGGTGATATGGAAGATGGGGTTATTGGTATGTCGATCATTGAAGTTTCTCCCGGTGATGTAGATATTATTGTTGGGAAATTATTATTTCCATTGTCATCAATTTCTTCGTCTTTTTCTAATGCATTATTATCATCATCATCTGATAATGTTATAGCCGATACAACAGATTTTTTCTTTTTATTTGTAAAATTCGATTGGCTCAAACTTTTACCAATAGTTTTATCTTGTAAAACTAATATAATTATCACACTACATAATACTACCGCTAAATTTGATGTGATCTATAAAAATTATTTTGGAATTATTTGGAATTAGATTCGTTTGGAGAATAAAAAAAATAAATAACTAATTGATTAATAATCAATTACCTGTGCTCCCCAAAAATTAGCAACTGTTGTGACAAAGAATGATAATGAACCAGAAAATATAAAAAATACAATGGATATCAATATTGAAATGATCATTACGATGACCTACATATCATATAAATTTATTAGTTGATGTCCAAAAATCTCAAAAAAAAAAAAACAAGAGTAATTAATAATACCTTGCTACTGGTTCTTAATCTATTTCGACGCAAAGGAATCTGTGAAACCCTTTTTCTTAATGCTGTAACAATCAACCACCCAAAAACCAGAAATTCAACTCCCAAAACAACCAAACCCACAGACTCCATTGCATAACTAATACCCAATACTTTTTTAAAGTCTTCACTCGTCGGATTTAAAAATATAACTACCCTCATAATAAAACACGAAACAAAGACCAACATACATAACGATATCAAATATTTATAAATAGCATTCAATTTTTTGGAAAAAGCTACATAATGCATATTATCTCTACAAATATACGTTGCTGCATTTTTCCTAAAAATATTATAATATTATTAGAGAGAGAGTAAAAATAAATATACTTTTTTTTTTGAAAAATATTCAATATTTACCAAGAAAATTCAATGATTGAAAAAAAAATTGAAAGTAACATGTTTTTCAAGTATGTTATTGACGCTCGACCTGATAAAGAAATCCGATCCTCGTAAATATCATCAGGATCAACAGTCACGATTATAAACGCCACTACAAATAAAAAAAATATATCGATCGATCAGATCAATCAATTACAAATTGGCATTCGTGCAAAAAAAAATAAAAACTTATATCTTACATATATTGACAATTATGATCCCGGGGTATAACCAAAATTTAATGTTTCCGTACACAAAACCTATATCTTGATAGGTTTTGACTAGATAATAAAGGGCCAAAAATACAATGCCAATGAACAAACTACTAATTATAACTGACCACACAAGCCATTCTGTACCCGATAATATTTTTACCCAAGGTCCACTTTCTATATTAATATGAAAAATTATAAAATTAGGGAATTATTTATATGGTTTTTAAAAGAGTAATTAAATAAATAAATACCAGGGGTGACTACTACATGATCAATTCTATCTAATATTCCTTGAAGTGTTATAACATCTTCAAGTTTTAATAATGATAGTATGGGCACTGACATCTTTAAAGTTTCTCTATTGCCACTAAAAAGTTCTTTAATACCAGGATCTCCGCCATTTGTTGAAGAAAAAAGTATCATTTGAGGGGTTTTAAGGTTCAAATCACGTTTTTTATTGGTTTTAACTCCGACCCCAACATCTACACCGATTACAGATGAAATTGTTGCGGACACTGTTACATCAAGAATTTTATTTTTTGATGATGTTGGTGACGGTTTGGGAGTTTGTTTGGTTGGAGTTTGAGATGTTTGCTGTTGAACTGTTTGAGATTTAGCTTGGCTCTGCCCATTACCGTTTACGCTATCTGTGACGTCAGTTACACTAGAAGTAACTGTATTATCCAAAGGTGGTGTACTACTGCTTACAATAAAAGTATCTGTAGTTGGTGACGCTGTTTCAATTTGAGTTGATGTAATATCTGTAAATATCGACAAAGTGCCGTCTACAAAAAAAGTATCTGTAGTTGATGATGCTGTTTCAGTTTGAGGTGGTGTAGTGTCTGTAAATGTCGGTGTTTTTTCCTGAGGTGGTGCAGTAATTTGTGATGTTGCTTCAGTTTGAAGTGGTGGTGTAGTGTCTGTAAGTGTCGGTACTTTTTCCTGAGGTGGTGCAGTAGTTTGTGGTGCTGCTTCAGTTTGAGGTGGTGGTGTGTTGTTGTTTATGATAATGGTGTCCGTGTTAGCAGGTGCATCCGTATTTGTTAATACGTTAGTATTACCAGCTGGTTCTGGCTTATTTACTGCTACAACATTATTATCTGGCTGTTGTTGTGGTTTTTGTTGCTGATTATTTTGTGATAAATTTATTGACGTTTTAGTTTAAATTAATTATAAATAAATCAAGAGAAATAAATATATAAATAAATTCGTGCATGGATGACTTACTTTTGGATTTGGTGATGGATCTATTTATATGGGTGTGGGAGGGAGGGGAGGTTAAAAGTAAATTTGATAAATTAGGTAAAAAAATATATACGAATATAAATAACAATAATAATAAATAAATCAAATAAAAAAAAACCTGTTTGAACCGGCGGGTCTGCGGCGGGAGCTCTAACGACGGAAGTGAAAACATTTCCATTACCATCAGTGGCAATAATTGTTTTAACGGTTGGATCTTTATTATTATTATTACCTTGGTCATTACTATTATTATTGGGATCATTATTACCGGGATCATTATTACCATGATTATTATTATTTGGATCCGGATCTTCGTAATTTGGATGTTTAGGAATATTTTTTGGATCCGTATATACCCAGTGATTTCTTTGAAGAATATCAGCATAAGTAGCACAATTACCGACTGATCTAGCATCCTCAAAAGAAATAACCAAAACATCAACACCATCATAAGATTTTGGGTCTATTTTGCATCTTAAGTTATTATCTTCGTCGTCTTTGAAGGAAGCAATAGGAACTAAAAACCTTGCGATATTGAAAGTTCCGACTATTTTTTCATAGCCAGTTTGATTTATCCCTCTAATATCCACATTCTCATACGCACTCAAAACATCGTCTTTATTGAACGCAATCAAATTTGCACCGACATAGGGAAAGTTGATTATTAATTGATAGATTATTATTGGTAATATAATTGTCATTATACCTCTCATCTTGAAAAATCCAAAAGAATTTGTAAAGTCTAAAAATGGAAGGATGAATTAAATGGTCGAATAATGAATTAATGGATGGATGGATGGATGGATGGATGGATGGAGGAAGTTATGGGGGAAAAAAATGGAAAGAAGTGAACTATAATAATGGAGTGAATAAATGAATGAAATAAAAATCCACAAATGCGGATGAGTAAAGGAGAGAGAATCAGCGAATCAACGATCAATGAGATGAATAGATTAATCTGTTGAAACGAAGCGAACAAAAGATTGTATTTGGTTGATATTTTTTGGATTCAAAATATTAATAATAATAATAATAATAAAGATCCATTTATTATTTTGAAAAAAAAAAATCTTGTTTATTTATATATAATTTGTATGATAAAACAGTGTGCAAATGATTATAAACAAACAAAAAATACGACTGAAATAATTTTAAACCAATTCGTTGTAGCAAATAGTTTAGGTAACAAAAACAAATTTGTTAGTATTAGAAATAATGCACATTTTGTCACAAAAATTATTTGTAGATGGATGACAAACATGAAAATGCATGTATATATTCATAATCATTAGAAAGAGATTTTACGTATATATATATTTGAATAAAGTTCCGAAAATAACAAACATGTAAACAATACAATCATTTCCGATATGGAATAAAACAATAATAATCCAATTATTAAAGAATAATTTATTTATAATAAATAACGGAAACTATTTATATATTTTAAATTACACATTAATATTAATTAATATAGCTGATATCTGATTTTACACCACACATGTATTAGTATTGGTATTTACATAAATTTCAATATTGCTTTATTTTATTTATATTGTATTTGTTATTGTTTGTTTCCCCGATTGTTGAAATCTAACTTCAAATAAAACAGTCGTCAACGAATCAGCTAATTAAATTATAATAACTATAAATAGTCACTTGTTTTGATCTTCTAGATTAAATTTTAATTTTAATTTAATAACTTTTAACGAGGTAAATGTCAATATTAACTTCGCGCGCACTTTTACAAATTCTCATCATTTTTGTAATAAATTAACACAGTGTTGTGCCATTTATGGTTCCAATAAAATTTCAATTGGAACATTCTAATAAATTTCAAATGTGATTCCAATGTGATCCCAATGTGATTCCAATGAAGTTAACCAATGAAATTCAATTACAATGTCATACACATGAATTTTATTGGTTGATATCAATTGAAGATCTACATTGGAACATTCCAACAGCGTTACAATGTTCCAATTGCACAACACTGCATTAACATTCGGATGTCTCTGTGATATAGTGGCAAATAAGGTATCTAATATTTTTGGTGTCATCATACTATGAAATCACATGACCTAACAGTCATTTTTTTTATTAATGCTAAAAAATTACGTGCAACGTGAAGTAAACTTGTGCTGATAAAATGAAATCGTAACTTTATGTGTGGAGAAAGAACTTAGCCTAGACTTTACGATTTTTTGGAGGAATAAAAGTTACGGGGCTAGGTGACTTGCACTATACTGTACGAAATGTGTTTGATTTACAACCATAACCTGAATCATTTAGTCCAAACCCTATCTCATGTGGGGTAACTTTGAACAAATCTATCTGATGCATACACATAGATTTACAAATTAAACAGCAAAGAATAATATATGACGTTTTTATATATATGTTTTAATAATAATTGCCAATGTTACACGTTATTATGACATTCTGTTTTTTTAATCTTCAAAACCAAGTTTAGAAGTTGTAATATTCGCAATGTTACACGGATTTTCAATAAAACAAAAAAAAAAGTGGGCAATTTTCTGACACGGATCTTTACTCTAAAAGGTGATAATCATTAGCTGGTGGAATTTCAATGGTGATCAATAAGCTTCATGTACACCGAAGATACTCGGTTATTTTAAAAACTGACTTGATACCATACCCTTAAAAGATGCTGCTGTTGTTAAAAATATATTACGTGTAACGTTTTGAAAGCAATAAAATTTGTACTAAATACAGCTCGAGTCATCTAGTCCCAACCACTATGTCGATCAGTAGCAAAATTTCAAAAAAGGCATTTTTATAATAATGCATGATATCAACAAATTCGATCGTTAAACAAACACACATAAAAAATGTCATCTCATTAAAAAACAATTAATAATAATAATAATAAAACTGAAATAATAGTGTTGGTTTCTATATGAAATAAGTCGGGACTAAATAAATGACTCGAGCTATACTTCATTGCTTGATTTGTTATAATTGATTCATCATTATCATTGTCATTATCATAATCCTTATTATTCTTATTAAGTCTCGGAGTTTTCTTTTCCCTTTCTGTAAGTAGGATGATGCAAGTTTGTCAACGGGTCCTTTAGTGTAACATTGGCCTTTTTTGAATTAGTGATGTGCATAAATATGTGAATTTTCACACAACAAACTTATTAAATGAAGGGTTACACGGACTTGGCCAAATTATAACTTTTTTGTAAAATCTTTAAAAGTTGGTCGATTTGACTATTTTCACTTTGTTGATCATTAAATTGACCATTTTTGAAATTTTGCCACCAATCGACATAGTAGCCAGCCATATGAATAAGATGTTTTTACTATTTCAAGCAAAATTTGGTTGCATGCAGACACTATTAGAATTATGAATAATAGATTCTTTTGAAAAAATATCAGCCAAATTCTTTAATTTTAACCAAAAATCTAACTTATTACGACCCTTTAAATTATCAGTTTTGATGGGACCGGGTCCCAAAAAGTCGGGACCAAACTGTTTCAGATTCCGTGTGTAACATAAATATTAAAATTTGATTTTTTACGAAGGCACTTGCAATCAAATTGAAGCATAACAACAATCTTTTATTTTTATTATCGACAATCTTGATGATGTTAAAATATTAACCTCAACATCAACAGCATTCTCCAAACAAACAAAGCCCAAACATAGCATTCGTAAATATTTGTAAATAACTTGATAATGGTTCTTCACAATGTGAGTGAACTTTGTAAAGTTATATTATTCAGTAAAAACACTAGAGTTAGCACAATTAAACGTCACTTTTAAAGAATAACAAAAAAGATGATCCAAAATCAAAAACTCTTGACGATAAATTGTAGTAGTAAATTTGGTGCTATATATCATGAATTGATAACATTTTCCGAGTCTGAATTAGAAATGACTAGAAATTGTATTCAGAAAAATATAATTTATCTTTCAAGATCACTGATCAATCAACTTGAAACAATAAATTTATCAAAAGATACCAGAGGAAAGTAAATTATCTGGATTTTGGTATTCTACAAGATTTAAAAATTCCAATTATACACATGGCTCGTGATTTTTTTTTTTTTTCAGTACAAGTAACTAGTGTTGTGTGATAGATTGATCCTGAGAAGACACAAACGAATTTATGTCTTTAAAAGTTGGATTTGTTTCAATATAAATATACATTAAATATATTTTATAAAATATCATTTGAACCAGGCTGATTAATATTAACATCTCTCTATTTGAGAGTCTTGGCACAGCCAATCACACATGGTTGGTTGTATTTATTTATGTCAAAACGGTCCTGCTTAAAATCCGCATATTAATATTGATTAAGTATATATTAGAGGAAAGTTTCCTCCGATGGTACTTATTTATTGTTAGTGATTGTTGTTGGTGGTTAAATATTGGTAGAACTCTCGTCATCTGTGACATATTACTTCTAAATAACAATACTGCAGGAAAAATTTATTTTTCTAAACCAACAAAAATCCATTGCCCATGATATTATTTTTTGAACCAATAAAAATCCATTGCCCATGACTATTATTTTTGTTTGTTCTGTCCAATTAAACATGGGTGATTACTAGTATTCTCTAATTATATGCGGCAGTTGCATTTTTATTTGTTTTTTTTTGTTTTTTTTTTATTTGTTTTTTTTATTTGTTTTTTTATTATGGTTTATAGTAATAGGTAGTAGTAAATAGGCATTAAAGTGACACATGAGTATTCCCTATTTCACACGATGGAATAGTTATTATTATCCATTTAAGTGTTTGAATATAGCCATAAATGGTCTTAGTTCTATCAACATTAACATTGATATTAAAATACCAATCTTTCCTGGTGTTGTCTTTTTTATTAATTGAATACTAACTAAATAACTATTGTAACAGTTTATGAATCTGCAATTTTAATTCCAAATTCCTTCTTACCAGTTAATATTAATTGCAAAATTAAATAGCAATGTGAATAAGGAAAATCTTTATTGTGTAATATGACCAATTTTAAATTAATAGTAAAGATGTCGAATAATTAAAAATTTGTTTGTTATTATTCTTATTTCTTGAATTTCCCATGATATAATAATAAATTCCGTTTAATAGTAATATATAACTCCGGTATGTTTAACTCAAACAATCTGTTTAAATAAATTAATTATTATTATCGTCAACCTTAGCTTGGGTGATTGATTAATTTGAAAAATAAAGAGTTTGTTATTGTGTCGCTCTTTTTATCATTACGACAATAATAATGATGATGGTGATGATGATGATGATAAAAAGAAATTCATTACGAAATTTATTTTATCTCAAAACAAACAAACAATAGATTACCATTTAAACTTTTTAAGTCATGAATTTTCCTGATTTTAATTATATAATAAAAATTGTTCTTTGATTGATAATAAACATTCTAATTCTAAATCCTGCTGCATTTTTACACAAAAATTACAGGTTCAATTGTTTTTTCTTGGCGAATTTTCTATTGAGAACAATGTCTATTTGCAGATTATCAGTTCAATTCAAATTCAAATCAATTGTATTTAAATCTGTTATTGAAAATCAAAAATAATGATTGAATGGCGAGGCAACTAACTATTTGAAAAATGCTATATAAACGATATTTTTCCATCTCTTCATCAAAAACTTTTGAAAAATTGTTTTATAAAAATTATTGTATTAATAATAATTGTAAAATTTCAAAGCAATTATTCAATCCAACAACTAAAATAAAAAGCCCTCTTATTTTTAATAACAACAATAATTATTATCCTAATCCCGAGTTTAATTCTAACCAGAAACTTTTTATCATGGCTTCATTATATCTTCCTCAAGGACTCGCAACTCACGAACAAAGTTATATTGCCAAAGACTTTGATAAGCATCATGTTGAAGGTTTAGTTCGCCACATTCAAGAAACCCAAAAGGATGATGTTTTATTCCGTGTTTCTGAAGATTGGGAAAAAATCATTTCCAATGATGTCACCAATGATTTAGCCACAAGTTTAAAAGTTCAACATGAAGAAGTAGTCGGTACCGGGAATAAAATTGCTCAATTGGTCTCTAGAGTTGCAACTGGTACCTGGTCATCTGGTATTATTCCACAAAATGTCATGAAAGATCTGAGTATCAATTTCCCAATTTACATCTCCGATTTCCATGATCAATTGGCTGGCTGGTCAAGAGAAAATGTTTTTGGTCAAGGCAACAAGTTAAAAAGAATTGGAAGTGATACCAGCTTTTTGGGCCAATCTAATAAACCTTACAACGCTGCTTCAAGTGGTTTCGAACCCGAATTAACTGGAAAATTTGGTAATTATATGTTAATGCGTAGAATGTGTGTGTGTGTGTGCATATTAATATAAATATTAATATAATTTTTTTCTAATTCAAAAAAAAAAAAAAAATTAGCGCATACTTCTTGGGTTATAAATCAAAGTAAATTCAGTTTCGGAATCAACACTTCAGCCAACAGTCCTCAATTCATCTCAGGAGGAAGTGCCAAGGCAACACCAACTAGTTCAGTCTATCGTTACTTTGGATTCATCGATCAAAATAAACATGCATTAGTCATGAAAGCCGATGGATCAATCGTCAAAGAACTTTACGATCTTAGTAATCCTGCTCAACAATGGAGAATTGGTATTTGTTTGTTTATTCTTTATGCAACATGATTTGTCGAAGCCATGTGATCATAATATTTTAACTAACCACGTGAACTTTATCATGTTGTTAGAAAACTATGGTAATTATTATTCGTTGTACAATAAAAAATATAAATCTTATCTTGGAATTTACGATGGAAATAAAATTCACACTAGTCAAACGTATGTAAATTTTATATTCTGTTTATTATCTATATTATATAAATTAATTTGTGTGTATGTGCACATACTTATATACGATTGTTTGATTTATATAGTGCACAAAATAGTTGGGATCGTTCAGCTGTATTTATTGTCGAAGACAAACTGACCTATAATCATTCTATTGGTTATACAAGAGATAATGTGAATATCGAATACCCTTCAATTCTTAAAGATTTAAGATTAGGTATATAATAATTAGATGGATATAAAATATTTTTTATTATCATCATTAAAAATAAATATTAATTTTCATTTTCATTTCCTCCCTCCCTCCCCCCTCCTTCTCTCCATCAGTCACCTTACCATTGGTCGCATGGAGAAATTCATCAGGTCAATTTTTAACACTCACCAACGATCAACATGGTGATTTATCATTTACAAGTGGAGAAACAACTCATGATGGAATTGTTCCTAAATCTGAACAATTATTTACATTTGTTCCTCATCCTGGTAATATATATATGTTTTTGTGTGATTAATGGTTATGTTGGATATTATTATTATTATTATTATTATTATTATTAGCAATTTTAACAATAATTATTATAATTATTTTGATAGATTTTTTTGAGAAATCTGTTATCATTGGTAATAATGGAAAATACCTTCAAATTGATCCGTCAAAGAATGGATCTGCTACTGCAAATTACGATTTAAAAGATCCAAGAAAATTAGTCTATGCATTATTTGATTATGATCAAAACATTTACCCAAGGTAGTTAAACATTTATAACTAATGGATTATTTAATTTTGTCATGTTCTCTTCCTAACCGCACACATATTCCCGTATTTATGTAATAATAATGTAGGAGTGCACAATATTTAGCATCAAGATTACATCAAACAGCCTTGGTTTCTGCAGCCCCACCAGTTGGTAAAGGTACAAGAGTAAATATATGGAAAGCCGATCCTTTCGTTAAATCAATCGGTATCAGAGCGCTTTACTTTCCAGGATCCGATATCACCACCGGTCCAACCGATTCATTGTTCACCACCAGTTCAACTTCTGGACCAATTGCTCCAGATGCAAATGGTGATATCCTATTAGATTTTATTGAAGACAATTCTCAAACCCCACCACCATCACCTCCACAAGTCAAATTTGATGTTGTGCACACTTTCTCTGTTGTCAAATATACGTACGGTTTACTCAAAGGTGATATCGAGTATCTTGATGGCAAACCACCAATTCTTCCTAGACCATGGGGAAACAAAAAATTAGTAATACACCCACATGCTGGAGTCGATGCTAACGCATTTTATAGTAGAGAGGAGGGAGTGTTGAAATTCTTCTATGAACCAAGACCAGGACAAACTCCAATATATCTTTGTCGATCACTTGATGTTGTGGCTCATGAGACAGGTCACTCCTTCCTTGATACAATACAACAGGGTTGGTTGTCTGATGGTCAGACCGGAGCTCTTCACGAAGCGTTCGGTGATTTGTGTTCAATGTTTGTCATTATTTCAATGCCAGATTTGGTAGATAATTTGATCACTCTTACAAAATCAAATCTCAGAGACACTAATAATTTCTTATCAGCTGTTGGTGAAGAATTTGGGGACTATTTGTACAAGAATAAGGGCAAAGGTTTAAGAAACTTAATAAATGATATAAGAGGTTCGACAGCTGGAACTGAAGTACATGCAATGTCTTTGGTAATAAATAATAATTAATTAATTAATTAATATATATATATATACGTACGTATGTATGATGATTATTAATTTTTTTTTTAAAAATTATTTTTAATAGGTATTCAGTGGATTTATGTATGATGTACTTGTTGATGTGTTCAACTTGGAAAGAAACCCAGCAATTAGAACCGATGCTCAGACTTTAATTCAAGTAGGAGAAACATTAAGAAGAGCATTTTTGATAGCGCTTAGAGTATCATCTAGTCAAGCAACCGATCAAAAATTCCAGGAAGTTGCTGTCAATTTACAAACTGCACTTGGTACACTCGGTAGAAGAATAAATGCTGATTTGAGTGGTTGGGCAGCTTCAGTTAAAAGAAATGCTGCTGCACGTGAATTGACCCTTGCTGGTACTGGTGGTAATTAATTCTCATGAAGAAATATATATATATATATGTACATGTATCTGTTTTTATATATTATTATAATCCATTTTATGTAATTTATTTTTATTGTATCATATAAAATTGAAAGAAAATAAACAAAACCATTTATTTTCATTATTAAAATATTCTGTATTGACAACTATTTGATAAATAGTAATTATATATCCGTTCTTAAAAATGAAATTAAATGATTTGTGTGTGTGTAATGTGATAGTAATAGATAATAAGGTTTTCGCTACTAAATCTAAATTACCAAATACAAAATTATCAATATATTGTGGATTTTCTACAAATTCTTTTGGCAACCTCTTTTCTTTTCTTCTAATAATGTTTTTTTGGGTCCATTTTTACTTTTTTATCTATGTGAATTAATAATAATTTTGATATATTAATATATATAGTTTAAAACAATCTTCTTGTCATGACATAATTTGACCATCTCGACTTATGTATGGTATGAACATGTAAAACAAATTAATTCCTCGCCTCATATTTATCTGCCAACCCTTTAATTGAATGCTTGATGTTTGGATATATTGGATCATCTAAAAATATAACAAAATAATATCTGTTAAAAAACAATGTTATGTAAAAGCTATTTAATAAATATTAAACATAAGAAATGAAAAAATGATTTAATAAACAGTTTAATACAGTATAACCCCTGTTTCAACGGATTATAATTAAATTTGCGTTAAAATCTTTGTTATAAAATCTGTTGAAACGTGATTGGTATTAGTAATTTCGTTTCAACGGATTTTATATGAAAATTACTTATTATTATATGTCCAGTCACTCCGTTGAAACGAGGGTTATACTGTATAAAGTTTACAATCTTTGTCACCAATTCCAATATGTTTTTGTTTCAAATTAAATCATCTAATATAATAATAAGATCAGTATCAGTATGCAGTAAAAAGTGATGTCGTGTAAAAATGATTTAGCAAACAATTAAATATAAAAAATACAATCTTCGCCACATATTTACTCACCAACTCCAAGTTATCATCCGATTACAGAGGTTTGCTTCTGTGTTGAAAGAGTAATATCAAAATAATTAATAGTTAATATTAAATAATCTTAATACAGTGCGTAATGTGACAAGTCATCGAATCTACCTAACATTTACAGGTGGATCTTTTCAATTGAAGACGAATCTTTCTATTAGAAACACATTAAAAAATTACCATATGTTTCTTTGTCTATTTCGAGGAAAGTTAAAATGGCTGTTTTCCGATTCCTAGAAAGCTCTCTAATCGAATTATCTAACCATACTATAGTGCGCGCCATCAAATGCTGCGTCACTTTGCCAATGATACTCTTTGATGTCACGGGAGTATAAAATCACATGACTCAAATCATTTTATTATCCGGTGAAAATTTTCAACACCCGACTAATTAATCATTGAAAAATTTTCAACACCCGATTCACCGGATAATCGGTGAATATCATTCGGCGGATACAACCACTACGTAATATAAGTATATATTCTCGTAGATAATAAATAAGTCCTTATTCTTCTTTTAATAATTATAAAATTGTTTAGATTGGTCGAAGAGCTACGTGAAGGTTTGTGGATCAATTTTTAATGATTCAAATATTGAACAAAATGATGAAAATAATTTCAAAAGACAATGAAGCAAATTCTTGCTGCATCCATTAATAAATCAACTAAATCATCTATATAGAACCCATAAATCGTTAGAACTGCTTAAAAGGCCAAAGAAATCAATGAACTTTAAACACTTAAGATAATATAAAATCGTGAATCTTCTCCTTTGATTACAGAAAATATCCCTAATATAGAATTTCAATGGGTACAAATAATCAAAATCTAGATAAATCTACTGAACAAGTTGAAAGACCAAATGGTTCGAATTTAGTTGAAACGATTACTAATCGATCAGAAGAAGAAAACTTTGGATAAACCGGAAACTGCTCAAGTAGTAGAAGAAGAAATTCAAGCAATCAAAGTTTAGATAAATCTAGAGGTTGGAATCGTCCAAAAAATCCTTAGTCGACTAAATTTTTTTTTACAACAAATAACAATAATATTTCTTTTTTTTTTTTTAATTTGCAAATTACGAATTCATTTCCATTTGAATCTTTCACTTTTTCAAAATACTTCCACACAAAACCATGTGTTACGATTCGTTTTTTTAAAAGGTCTTCTGGAACCATCGCTTAAATCATTGGAACTTGAAGCCAATGAACTATTGGACCTTGTATTGGAAGTGTTTTATTAGTTCACATGTAAAATTATCATCAACAACACACTACTATTGTCGTCATTATCATATTGATGGTATTGATACTCTTCCACATAGAAATTCTCCATTTTGAATGATAAAACACAAAAATCGTAATTGATCAGACAATAATAATATTAGTATTAGTATTAGTATTAGTATTAGTATTAGTATTAGTATTAGTATTATTATTATTATTATTAGTCGACTAATTAGTCAATTAAAATAGTCGACTAAATAGTCAATTAAAATAGTCGACTAAATAGTCAATTAAAATAGTCGACTAAGATCGTTGTTCAAAAAAAGTTTTAGTTGACTAAAATAGTCGACTAATTAGTCGATTAAAATAGTCGACTATTTTAGTCGATTCCAACATCTAAAAACTTTTCTTTTAAAAAAAAGATGTTGGAAATTTTGTTAAGTAAGAGACCACGTAAATCAGAACCAGTCTCAGTTGTGATATTCAGAAAGTTTGTTGTTATATTATTTGTATTAATAGCATTAGTTGTTCTTGTCATATTATCAATCGGAGTAAATAATGATACACCAACTATTACAAGAAAGTATTCTCAAATGGATAAGTTCCCTGTACCAGGTGAAGCTAATTGACTGATGAATTAGTTTGTCATATGTAAGAATGTTGAGTAATGACTTTCAACTGCATAATATCATTGTATAGTTGTTTACATGAAATCTATATATCAATATAATATAACATGTCACTACTACTACAATAACATAGATAGCGGTGTAGATGGTAAAATTATATTATATGTGGTGCACTATACATATATTGTATCATTTATATCAATTAATTAATCAATTTAGGTACAAATAATGAATATGTAAATCAACCTACTTATGATAGCAACGGTATATTTTTGAAAGGAAGTTTTTTACCAGATAATTTATCATTTGTCATTGGTGATGTTAACAAGACTCAAAATCAAGGAGATATAAATTCATTAATTTTGATTGTCGAGATTACGGATCCAAGTTATAATGCTACTAGTCATAGTTCTATCTATTTGTCTGTTTCTATGCGTGATCAAGGTAAAAAATAATTTATTTATTTTGAATATTAACTGATTGATTGATTGATTGATTGATTGATTGATTGATTGTTCTTTTTTTTTATTAGAATATGATCCATTTAATGATACACTTGCTAATGGAACTGATGATTATTCAACTTTTGTCAAATCGCTTCAAGAAGATGTTTTACATAGTATAGGAAATGTAAGTTGTTTAAATGTAAGTGATGTTATTATTAATTATTAAATAACTACGAATGATATATTTTAGGATTATGCTTTGGCATCATCAAGAAAAAAAAGGACTGTGTTAAAAGATTCACCTCTAAATGATTTGGGACTTCCACAAAAGTATCCAGAGCAACCTTATGTTGTGACAAATGATCGTAAGTTATAAAAATTTTATTATTATTATGAATGCACAAATAAACAAATCAGTAAATGAATTAATTTATTTAGGTTCGATAGGAACAGCAGAGAATACAAAATCTTCGAAGTTCATCATAACTCCTCAGAGTTTTTTGCTTGAAACTGAGGTTGAACAAAGGTAAGTAGATTGTACGATCAAATCGGATCAAAATAATAATTCTTAATTTCTAATAATAATCATTTTTTTTTTAATATAGAAATAAAAATGTAAGCATATCAATTAATCATTGCCATTATAATTATCATTAATCATTTCATTAACTTTGTCAATTGTATCAATCAGGCTCTGTCTCTTATTTCAAATGTACTTGCTGTATGGGGAGGATTGACAGCATTTTACATATTTTTATTTGGTAATTATATGTTAATTATTGCATTATATATATATATATATATATATATATCACATAGTATTCATCTTATCAAACCATCTTCATTAATTATTTTAGGTTCTGATTCGATTAAACCATGGGGATTTATACAAGAAAGGATCCTTAAAAATGAAACACGTAATAAATTGATGTCAGCACCATTTTTTAAAAAGGAAGGGACTCCCGAGGAAAGGATTGAAGCATTGGAAACATTTCTTAAAGACCATGTTGTCGATGTTAGTTTGATAGATCAGTCAAATAAATCATCTTATCAAAAGATAAATCCATCATCATAAAGACAAAGAAAAATAATGATTGATATATTTACATTCAAATATTTTATTAAATCACTACTATTTATTTATTTATTTATTTATATATAATACTTGTTGAAAATAAACGAATTTTCTATAAAAAATTGATGCGATAAATTTTGTGATGCAAAATAACTTTATTAATTTTTATTGTTATAACAAGAAGATTCAAAAAGGACACCAAATTTGTTAAAAGTTGTATTGAATTTGCGAATAAATTATAAACCTGATGGGCACGTTTCCAAATACATAATTACATAATAATAATAATAATACACACGGGATTTATGGAAAACATATGGAAAGACAAATTCTATTTCATATTAATATGTATTTAACAGGTTTTCCTTCTAGAGCTATTACAATTAATTTATTCTTTGTAAAATTTGTTAATTTCTCTCGATTTTGATTCATTGTATGTTAATAAATTAATAACAAATTGTTTGTTCCCGCAAGTAGAAATTTTGTTATACGAATTAGAAATTAATTCCAAATGTTCCATGAAACAAAAATTAATTTCTTTGTTTTTTACGCTTCCATTTGTTTCTTCTTCTAACGTCTTAGCTCTTTTTTTAATTCTAACATGGTGTTCTACCAATGCTTAATATTCTTTCTTGCTATTTAAAGTAAATTATTACTGGTTAATACAGCTATTTCGCACATTTTTATCCTGTTGGACACTTACTTGATCCTTCTGTAAGAAAAAAAATTCTTTATACATATACAGAACGAAATTTCAAGTAGACTTATAAACGATATGAGGAAACTTATGCATTATGAAAATACAGTAATTAAAATATAAAGCAGTAAAAAATGTCAACCTATTTGTATTTATTTTTAGCAATTATGTATATACGGTTTTATAACAATAAACACCAGAATTTGTTCATATTTTAGATTTTAAAGCTACTCGTTGTATCCAGTACAAGTCAATAGTAAAATTGTTGGCTGTAATTGCAGGGGGGATGGGAAATGTCGGGTCCCAAAATACTTCACCTATGGGAATATTTATCTGAAAATTTGGCAAGTTTGGTGCATTGCAAGGAGCAGGTTCATTGATAGGATCTCTTGAATTTTTTATAACATTTCCAAAATCCCATTCTTGTTTTTCCATTCCTTGACGATAAAGTTTCGCCTATCATTTAAAAGAACAGACCAATTAGATACAAAAAGATGCAATGCTTAGCTTGGTATTATTGGATGATATACCATCATTGTTCTATAAAAATAACCTGTTCCAGGTTCTCGAATCCCTGCTCTTGGATCTAAAATTTTGATACTTATAACAGCACGAACATATTGTTGGCACATCCAAGTCAAGCACCTTTCTTTCAGACGACCAACGTTTTGGCTCACTGCTACCTCACACACTATCCGTGCATGTGGATTTCCCTACATAAACCATAATAATAATAATAATAATAATAATAAAATCACATATAAAGCAAAATACAATAAAACACAAAACTCAACATACATCTACATCACTGGGAGGACGAGGTACTATGATTGAATTAACAGGTCTTGGAACAAGTGCTGTGTTTGGATATACGGCAACATCAGGAGC
>CAJVPN010000183.1:0-38580 GCA_910592215.1 Entrophospora candida
TGGTCAAAGTGTTACACTAATGGACCCAATGGACCACCAATAGACCATCAATGGACTGCACATTTGCCAACCCTGGACTAAAGAACCATCTGTAGTGTAACCATTTGTGCCTATTTCACAAGCTACAAATGTTAAGCCACAGTATTTTGTCATTAAATCTCTGAACACTTTCGCACACTCACATTGTTGTTATAAAAATATGACATTTTTTTGCTTAACGTTACAATAAAATCAACATCAGATGAAGTAGGAGTGGTATTCTTACAATCATCTACGAACTGACCAAATGTTGGATGAAGAAGAGTAACTGGTGTTGATGAAGCTTCTGGAGGATGATGACATAATATCGGATAATTATATTTTTGTTGAAATTTTTTGAAAGTCTTGAAATCCGCATAGTTTGAAGGGCACAACTAGGGTTTTATTCATGAATATCATTAAGGGAGTTACATACTATTAAAACAGCAAAAAATCCCTTAAAAACATGAGTTGATCACTTGATTTTAATAGTGTGTGACACTGTGTGACCCCTTATGATATTCATGAATACAAACCCTAGGCACAACAGATCTGAAAATGATTTTTGGAGAAAAATTTTTTTTTTCTCTGGAAAATCTTCAATATCATCATCATCATCATCATCCTTTTTTTTGGTTACTTTAGTACCTAAAAGGGATAGAAGAATAATTAGCATAGAATGCATAAAATATATAGTGAGTAAAAAATATCAACAACTGAATTAATAAAGGAATAAGAAATGCAGAAAGAAAAGAAGCATGAAGAATAGTTCCCAAAATGAATAGTAATTAATAGATAATAAAAGAAAGGCGATTCAAAAAAGAATTGAGATTCAAAGTATTGAAAGAGAAAAGCACAGATCGGTTAAAGCTGCAAACAGTATACCAAACATTTCTCAAATGGGAATGAAATGGAATGAATGGAAAATAATTTTTGTATATTTATCAGATTCCAATGTATGACTCAAGATTTGCATTTGAGATCTTTACCTGCATCTTTCTCCAAAATTTTTTTTTTTTTTTTAGCAACGCTACTTCCAATTCCAATTCTTTGGCCTGTTTTTTCCAATTCTAAAGAGAATGATTGTTTGTGCTTAAAAAATTATTTTTGTAATGAATAAATATTAATCATCATTGAACACCAAGTATCAATTTATTGAATAAATAATATGATTATACCTTTTCTTCTCTGATGTTCTCATCATTGTTTTCTTGGAGTGGTTCAGGTTTTAAACTACCAGGTTTGTTGTTATTAAAATACAAATTTTAAGATACAAATTAGAGTACGATAACCACCATTCTTTTAAAATAATTAGTATTAGATTGATGATGAGTGACAGGCGATAACCACCGCCATCCTTAAAACATTTACCCTCTTTCATGTATTTCAATCTCTTGATTTCTTTTTTTTAGTTGCATTTTTTTCATCATTTTTAAATTTTTAAAAAGAAGAAAAAAGTTTGTTATTTGATCGACACATATGGTGCAAGTCATCTATATAGTCCTGCAACTTACTGCGCCTCATGACCAATTTTGGGAAAATCATCAAATCTCAGAATTGTCTATTTACATGTTTTGTAGTAATTTATTAGACTATTCAATCAATGCACCATTTGGCTACGAAATAGTCTATTTTATGAAAAATTACATCATTGTGCTAAATTTAGAAATGATTGTTGCGGGCTAGTCTAAATTTAGTAACGATCTTAGCGGCATTTCATCGTGAACATTGTAATTAGAGGATCTGCATAATAAAAGTTGGGGCAATTTTGATATTAAATATTTTAGTTCACTATTTTCAAAATTAAAAAATGAAAAAAAATGGAAATTTTTTTTTACAAATTTATGTTTAAACCTCAAAGTTTACAAATATGAAAAAATTTTAAACATTAATAAGAAAATAAAAAATTTTTGTATGGATGACAGCTTCCCCTGGGTATTTTTTTTCTATAACAATTAAAATAAAAATTTTTTTTTTTTTTGTAACTAACTATATAGTAAAAATTACATTTATTTATAATAATTATAATTGTTCAAAGCACAATATTAAAGTTACAAAAAAAGATATTATTATTAAAGAAACATCATTAGTTATGTTAGAAAGTCATCTCAAAATACTTAATTCAAAACAATATTAAATTATATTTTCTTGGATAATATTTAAAATGTTAAAAGAAAGGAAAATATTATTATTATATACAGAAAGGTTCTTTTTACGGAATATACAGAACCCTACAAATTAGTATAAGATTTTCAATGATTTTCAATGGTGATAATTTTCAAAAATCACTTATGTTCCTGTGATGGTTTAGCAACATGCGTTATTTAAACATTAAATAGAAATAAAAATTACTTAAATAATTGTCAACATTTCCATTAAAGTATTTTTGTACTAATTGATCCCACGAGTTATCAAATGAAATAATTGAAATGGAATCTAAAAGATTCTTAAAATCTTTAATAAATTTATTATATTTTTTTTTTAATTTGAGCTTTACATTCCTGTTGAGATTTTGATAAATATGATATAGACACAAAAAGTGATGTGTGTTTGAAATTGTTGTTCTATGGCTGATTCCATTGCTAAGTTGTGGTCACTCATAATGACCTTTGGTGAATTGGAAACTGCTGATTTTAGACATTTGAAAAACCAGTTGAAATTTTCTAAACTTTCATTATCTAATAATGATTGACATAAAATTATTGACTATCCTTCATTATTTACACCAAGTACAAAACATAAAATCATATTAAACTTGTTTGTTTTGTATGTGGTATCAATGATTACTATATCATTGTATTTATACCAGTTTTTCAATTGGACAGGATTCATCCAAAAAATTCGATTTAGTCTTCTGGTGTCATTATCCACATAGAACTCAACAAACCATTCTGATTTATATTTTTCCTATCTGTCAACATCTTGTATAATTCTGCTGCATCATCTTTTTACAGATTGGATAAAATTATTCAATTTTATATTATTTATTTTTATTTCTGGATATTTGTTTTCTAGAATACCTCTTATTTGAGGCAAACCAAGTTTTTGGCCAACATAAAGTTCAATTTCATCCCAAATTTCTTTATCCACCGACTTGTATGAATAATATTCGATTTCATTTTGAGTAATTTGGTGATTATGTGTATTTTCAATTTTAGTTATATGGATTCCTTGAGTTTTTGAATTTCTGATATTTACTTTCCACAGACAACCTTTTCTTTTTGATTGTTTATCATGTTGCTTTAAAGGATCAAGATTTTTTCTATTGCCTCTTTGTTTTCCAGAATGATTGCACCTGAGGTAAACATCATATTCTCTTGAGGATTCAATGCTTGCGCTGAATCCTTGTTCATATGCATATTTTTAACATCTGCTATTACATTATTCAATGAATCCCAACATTTTGACAAAGATAATTCTATTACACCAATTCTTTCAGAAATATTTTGATTTGTTTCAAACCAGCCATTATCCATTGACATATGTTCATAACCATCAACTTCCATTGAATAATCATCAATTTTTATGGTTTCACATTCATCTATTTTTTCACATTCATCAATTTCTATTTTTTCACACTCATCAATTTCTATTGTTTTGCATTCATCATTAATCTCTGTTGAATATGATTGCAATGATGGAAATTTACTTTTAATTAAAGCTCCAATATTTGATGGGAAATCAAATCCTTCTAAATCATAATTTAGAATTAGACTCAAGTATCTAAGTCTAAAATAAGTGGATATTTTCTATCCCATGATTTATTACTTATTCCAATTTCTTCTTCAATATAATTTAAGATCGTTATTCCACAATCTAAAGTTCCACATTGATAAGGAATTTCACCAATATAATAAACTTCATCTTCAAAAGAGATTCCATAAAATTCAAATAATCTGTTAATATTGGTTATTAAATCAATTGGAGCTTGATAATATAAAGAATCACCAAAATAAATTTTCTTGGTATCTAAATCTAGTTTTACAACTCCCCAATTATTATTATTTATGTGTATAATTATACAGATATTTTTAATTTTTTCTGATAAATGACCTAATAAATTATATGCAATATCAAATTTTCCATCGCTTAATACAAGTGTATAAATATATTGGAGCCAAAATAAAATTATTATTTTTGTTGTCATCATCTTTGAATGCTTTATATATCCTAAGTACTGATTCAATAACCATATCATTTACATAATTCTGATTTGCCAAGGTACATAAATCTAAAATAGTTACATTTAAATTCTTTCTTAAATTATTATATAATCTATTAGTATTTAATAATTTTTCTTTCAATTTGTTTGACCTCTTCAATTTACTATCAACCCAATTGATTAAATTTATGAAATTAGTTTGAAACAACATTGCTGTATGCAAGTTTATTATTTTGTTTAAATCACAGAATTTGGCTATTCCAAAAGAAGGTATTTTAATAAACATTTGATTTCTTTTTTGTTCTTTTTTTTCATCTTTTCCAATGTAGTCATTTATTTGATCAATTATTTTTCTAATGTATCCCAAAGGTGGAATTGCCAAGTCATTTTTAACTATCTCCTTTATTGTCAATTCTTTCCCAGGATCGTTTTCAAAAATTTTAAACTTCATGGATGATGGAACAAGTCTTATTTTTGGGAAATTTATTTTAATGAATTTTTTCACATAAATAGAATTTGCTATTACTACTACTTTTTACTAATATTATTATTATATTTAGGTTTGAAAATTATTATGAAAATTGTTATAATTTAATTAATTGTCAACTAATGTAATTCTTTCGTCATCTTCTCTTCAATGATAATTGCATTCTTGAAAGAAACAATTTGATTTTCAATATTCATATTGAAAAAGAATATATAAATATATAAAAAAGGTGAAATTTTAACTAAAATAAAAAATGATTTTTTAATATAGAATTAATTCTGATTGAATATTTTGATAGAAGAGAAAGAAAAAAAGATAATTTTTAAATAAAGAATTGATGTTTTTGATAGAAAAGAAGAAAAAATTGATTTCTAAATAGAGAATTCCGATTGAAGAAAAAAGATGATTTTTTAATATAGAATTAATTCCGATTGAATATTTTGATAGAAGAGAAAGAAAAAAAGATAATTTTTTAAATAAAGAATTGATGTTTTTGATAGAAAAGAAGAAAAAATTGATTTTTAAATAGAGAATTAATTCCGATTGAATATTTTGATAGAAGAGAAAGAAAAAAAGATAATTTTTAAATAAAGAATTGATGTTTTTGATAGAAAAGAAGAAAACCCAATTTTTAAATTCTAATTGAATATTTTTAATAGAAAAGAGTAAAAAAACTGGTTTTTTAGAATTGATTCTAATTAGATATTTTTGTTAGAAGAGAAGATTATTGTTATAAAAACCAAATTTTCAATTTAATTGAATATTTTTGTTAGAAGGGAAAAAGAAATGATTTATTAAAGTTAATTTTAATTGAATATTTTGTTAGAAAAGAAAACCAATTTTTATAAAAATAAAACGGACCCGGACACTTTACTAAATTAATTTTTTTCATCCTAATTATTGTTATTATTAATATTAACGTTAACCCGTTACAATCCGGTAATCCGTTAACTGCCGGATAAGGTCGTGACACTACACGATTATTTGACGACTTTAGATAATAATTGCATTATAGCCAATATCAATACATTCGTTCAACCAAAAAAATCTAATCACAATGATAATAATATTTCAGACCCTGATAATCAATCAATTAATTTAAATCAGAAAAATCGAAAATTTACAACAGCAACCATCGAAATAACGTTTTTAGATTCTTCATTGTCAAAAATCCACTTGTTAAAGAATTCATTAGTTAAAAAAAATCAACCAAAACTTTTTTTCTTAATTAAAAAAAAATCCTTTGTCCTAGTGTTTATTTATTTATCTCAGATTAAAGGCCAATTTTTTTCAAGACTATCACTATAGAAGAATAATTTACAAATTTCTATTGTTTAAAAAAAATCAATTGAGCTTTTCAAAAAAGATAATCGATGGATTTTACTTGTTTTCTCCGAAAGGAAATTTAGCAATTTTAAAATAAATTTCTTCTTATCCAGATCATCCATCTCATCTCAGGATTGGCAATAATGAGTTTGGTCTGATAAAATACTACATACTAAATATGGTTAAAATATTTCAAATAGTCAAAATCAAAAAAAATTGTATATATTGTTTGTTTATCGATCATTGAATTTACTGATGATAACGACAAAATAAAAAACATTAAAAGATGCTTTTGAATCCCGGTCTCGTGACCAGAAAATATGTTAACACGTTGTATTACAAGTCTTTGACGATCTGAGCCATCAGTTTTGGCCATTTGAACGCGCGAAACTTCAGATCAAAACGAAAACCTAACGGTAGACAACGTAGACACTGCGCAAAAATCATATAAAGCGAAACACAATTTCCTAATATCCGACGTTTGAACAAAAATAGATAAATTTTTGGTTTCACGAAACATGACAAATAGATATCAATGGCGAAATAATTATCATTTTTGGAAAACGAAATATTTCTGTTAAAATTTCAATTTTAACAAATTTCATCCTTCCACAACAATTCAGTTAAGCAACAAAATGTTTAGAAAATTCGTGATTCGTTACCGTAACTGCACTGAATTTACCGTTTCAAATTGAGTAAAATTTAGAAAGGAATAGTAACACGGCAAACGTTCCTTTTATCTATGTTAATAATGGGTTATCCTATATTATTCAAGGATAGCCCGGTAAAAAACTTTACCGGTGCAAACATATTTTCATCTACTGTCAGAGTCACATGTGACAATATTAGGCCTTGGGTCTTATGAGCATTGAGGTATGTACATCGTTAATTCCAAAGCTTTCAGCGGTTTTCAATGTTTATTTTAGTAATGTTTTCATCTTTTGGGAAATGTGAACGAACATTTCTGATCT
Source organism: Entrophospora candida (assembly GCA_910592215.1). NCBI lineage: Eukaryota > Fungi > Glomeromycota > Glomeromycetes > Entrophosporales > Entrophosporaceae > Entrophospora > Entrophospora candida. The sequence goes on from CAJVPN010000183.1 coordinate 6,965, forward strand.
TCTTCTTGATTCATCTGAGGGTGTTGATGCTGGGGTTGAGGTTGATGATGTTGATAATGATACTGGTTCTTTTTTTTTGATTTTTTGTATTTGATTTGTTGTTTGAATTTTCTCTTTGGAGGTCCTATTTTTTTATTTTCATTTTGTGCAGCAAATTCTCCTGAGACAGAGAAATATTGCTGGTGACTTGGTTGCTTCCTACCATTTTGATGTTGTATATGTACATGGGACCATCTGTTTACTGGTCACGTCAGTAAACGAATTCTATACGTTCTTTTCTCGAAGTAATTTTGTTGGTTTTCTTTTTGTTTAACTGATTCTTTAGAGAAGGAACCGAACAAAGGTGTAACTAGTAGATCACGCATGTCAAGTTCTTTGTTCAAATTTTCAGATCCAAGTTTGTTGTTTCCTATGTGAAGCAAAAAAATACATTGGTTGATATATTGCATAAACAACTATTCTTAAGAAAAGTTCCTTACAAATATCTCAGACCCAACATTCAGAAATCTTCTATGATTGAGTTTTCTTTTATCTCCTGAATCATTATTTCTAAATACCTTGAAATTTGTTAATCATTGTCTATTCTACTGTAAGCAATGCCTGTATAGACCTTCTCTCCGCTTACACTCTCGAATAGATGCCACTTTTGTAAAAAAAAATCAAAAAAAAAAAGATTTTATTTAAGAAAGAGTGTGAACCAATGAAATGTTAATTATATTTGCGGTTAGACAGGACTTTCAAACAAAAAACTTGTTATAAAAGAAAAAAAAAGGAACAATCCATGATTATGATTTTATTTTCTTGTCTGTTTGCAAATCTTTTCTGCCGCCATTATAATAAATAATAAATTGTAATAATGATGACAGATCATCATCACCTTTACTCTCGCTCGCTCTCTCCCTTCTCCCTCTAATTAACAGGTCATACATCAAAAAGGTCGATCAGCATTAGGTTTAATAGGGTCAAATCTATTAGTGGTCAACGATTTATTAGGGAACCAAAAATTTTGTGTTTTTCTTATGTACTCGTTCAAAAAATAAAACCAATACTTGTATATATACAATAGATCTTTTATATTAAAAAATCGTTAAAATATAAAAATCAGTGAATAATTTGTAAAATTTAAATATCAATTGATTTGTAAAATTTAATTTCGTTACAATAGACAGTTTATGATGTTCTTTTTCTAATGTTATTGCAAACCTTATGGTCAATTTATATATTAAACTTAATTTTACTCTGGGTCAAATCATATAACTGAACCTATGAAGTTTGCAGGCAGGTCCTGTCCGACCGCAATAAATTTTATTGGCTAAAATTTATACACGTGGTAAGTGAGACGCTGATAGAATTTAACAAAAAAATATTATTATTATAAAAAAATATTATAAATAAATCATCTAAACTTTCATTCCTTAATCTTTCGTTTATTCTATTATTAGACAAGATGGTACACGAATCTTTAAATTTGTAAGTTTATGAAAATTTAGTTTGAAACAATTTTTTAAAACAAAATCTAATTTTATCATTTCTAGATACGTAACAGATAATTCGTATACCATTGTACCCTATTACTTTGATTCAAAAACTCTTGCTCAAATCTTAGTTATAAATAGAGAAACTGGTGCATTATCACTTAGTAAAGGTTATTTGAAACTGTTTTTACAATTTTCTTTTTAAAAACCTCCATTTGATTTGCATTATTAAATATTATTATTATTATGGGCAAAAAAAAACCAGCTTTAGATCCATCATTATCAACTATAAACGCTGAAGCTTTTACAATTTATGGAATATTTGGATTTATCAGATTAATTTCTGGTAAGTGTAAATTGATCAATATATATTTATATTTACGTCTACATTACATTTATAAATATAATAATAATATTATTTTTAATTTTGAATAGGTGAACATCTTATAGTTATTACTGGTCGTGAACGTATTGGTAGATTAGGGAAACATGATGTTTTTCAAGCAAATCAATTTCGTATTCTACCTTTTACTAGAAACACTTTCCATCTATCAGAATCTCAAGTTCGAGATGAACGAAATTATTTGTCATTAATTGAAAATCACCTTAAATCTGGAACATATTACTTTTCATATACATACGATTTAACTCATAGTATACAAAGGCAATCACAACTAGGTGATTTAGCTACAAAACCAATCTGGCAGAGGGTAATAATAAAACTATTATTATTTATATAGTATTTGAGAAAATCTTTATAATAAAATTTTATATAATATTAGGCAGATGATCGATTTTTTTGGAATCGTTATGTGCAATCAAAACTAATTGATTTTACGATTAAAAATCCTGATCAAGATGTAAGTTCATTTAAATTATCAAATTATTTATATATATATTATAAATAAATAATAATAATTGATTTTAATTGATTTTTAGTTGAGCAAATTTATTTTACCAATTATATTTGGATGTAAGATTTTCCTCTTTTTCTTTTATTTTATAAATATTATTTTTATTAAATTACTTCACCAAAATAATTTTTTTAACTTGTATTTTTTAGTTATTGCAATTTACCCTTCAAGAATAAATAATAGAGACATAGTGTTTTCTCTTATAACTCGTCGAAGTAGATTCCGTGCCGGTATGTAACAACAAGTTTTTCTGTTAATAAAAAGGTGTGTATATATAATTTTTCAATAGAAAAAAATTTTTTTTTTTGTAAAACTAGGAACACGATTTTTTTCACGTGGCATTGATAAATATGGGAATACTTCTAATTACAATGAAACAGAACAAATAGTTTTACTTGATCCAATTAAAGATGGATATAATGTTACAGCCTTTGAAGGAAAAATCTATTTATCTTATGTACAAGTTCGTGGCTCTGTTCCAATTTATTGGGCTCAAATCAATAATTTACGCTATACACCGAAATTACAAATAATGGATTTACCAGATATGGTATATTATATATAAAGAATTATTTAAATATTTATACTAAAAAAATATTATTTATTTTATAATTAATTTTATGGGGGGGTTTTTTTTTGTCTAGGATGAATCTGCACGTAAACATTTTGATGAACAGATCAGATTATATGGAAATCAATTAATAGTTAATCTTGTTAACAAGAAAGGATATGAATATCCAGTTGGTGCAGCATACCAAAAAGTTGTTACTGGTTTAAATAATCCTAGAATAAAATATTATCATTTTGATTTTCATCATGAATGTCGAAATATGAGATGGGATAGGATCCAACTTTTGATTGAAAGCATGGAAGAGGATTTATTACAACAAGGGTTTGTATTAAAGTTATCTTGCGTGAATATAAATGTGTTAATTTCCAAATAATTAATACATGTATATATATATTATCAAGATATTTTCATGGAGAGGAAACAAATTCAACTATATCAGTTTATAAAAATCAAGCATCTGTTATTCGTACCAATTGTATGGATTGTCTTGATCGTACGAATGTTGTTCAATCAACTTTTGCCAAATGGATGCTAACTCAACAATTACGTGAGTTAGGAGTATTGAGTAGTAAACAAAGTATTGATGAGATTAGTGGGTTTATGGATTTATTTAGAAATGGTAAAGTTTTATTTATACACATTATTATTTATACATATTATTATTGTTCTTGATGATGATATATTTATTTAAAAATTAGTTTGGGCTGATAATGCTAATGCTGTCAGTTTACCATATGCTGGAACTGGCGCACAAAAAACTGATTATACTAGGTAATTTAATATATTAATCATTTTTAGTAATATGGTGAATTAATTACTCAAGTATATTTATTATAGAACTGGTAAAAGAACAAAGTCAGGTGCTGCAATAGATTTACAAAATGGAATACTTAGATATATATTGAATAATTTTATGGATGGAACTAAACAAGTAAGAAGGATATATATATATATATATATATATATATATATATATATTTAATATATATACAAATACGTTTAACTATTTATTTTTATTAAAATCAGGATGCATATGATTTGTTTTTGGGTAATTATGAGGTGAAACCTGATTGTTCACCTTTTACCAGTGAAGTAAAATCTATGCAAATAAAATATGTAAGTAAAAAAAATTTTTTTTGATAAAATAAAATAATAAATTTGTTATAAATTATTTAATATTTTTTTTTTTAGGCACCACAAGCACTTTTAGGTTGTTTAATATGCATGTTGTTTTTATTAATAATTCCAAAATATGAAGGTAAAGGAATTAAAGAATTATAAGAATTATGTGTAGCAGATTTTATCTCAATGTTTAATTCATTTTTTTAATTAATTAATATAACATTTTTATTATTTAACTATAGGTTACTATTTGTATATCTTTAGATTTTTTATTTTGTTCAATCTTATTGTTATTGTTGGACTTGTCAGATTTATACTGGATAATGGAGCTGAATTTGTAAATTGGCCAAATCTTGTTCCAATAGAAAATAAATATTATCTAAATAAATTATCATCGTCATCTATTACTAATAAATATTTAAAATCTAGATTAGTTGATACTGAATTTGGTGAAAAAATTGAATTACAAAAAATAGAATAGTATTGTTTTTTCATAATTATTTTAGTTTATTTCTTTTGATAATTTTAATATGTTTTTACACACATTTATATTTATTTTTCTTTTTAGTTAATAAAAGTTGTACTTGACAAAGATATACTTGATAAAAAGAAAATTATATGTATATATGTAATGAATGATAATTGTTTTTTATTATGCCGATCATTTTAATAGTAATTTTGAAAATATATAAAACAAGTATATTACTTCTTTAAAAAAAATGGTTATTGCGTCTAAACACCTTTTAAAAAGATATATATTTAAAAGTTTTAAACAAATTTCAAAAAAAAGAAGCGCCTAATTATTTTTCCTATGGGATGAGAAACTTTTCTACAAGATTATAAATTTGTTGATCCACAGTAAGTTGATTCTGATTGATCGACAATAACCAGAAATTATTACCATCAATAATATTTATATATTTCTAAATGGTTGTAGGACTGTTATTAACATTAAGATTATAATCTTCTTGTTCTAAATAATCAACTCTATTTTCCAATTTATAAACAACTTTCAGTTTCATTAAATTCATAATCATAAAAATAATTAGTGATGTGAACTGGGGACTCTACAATTTTGTCATTTTAAAATTTTGAAATGAGCTTTAAAATTTTGACATTATCCTGGCCATCCACCACTCCATATTTAATTTCTACATCATAACAATCTGATTTATTCAATAAATTTGTCAAATCATTTAAAAGTTTATAGTTGGGACTTGGAAAGTTGTTAAATATTTTCCAAGGATGAAAAATTAGACCTTTTGAAAATATCACTATAATTACATATATGATGTTGATGATACATCCAGAATGTTCCCAGCTTTCTCATTCCACTTTACCGCCTTCCCAAAAACTTACATACCTACACCTACACCAATCATCAACACCAGTCAATCTCTCAATATCTCAAAGAGATCCAATGAGAGTCTCTCTCCTCTTTAACAAAATAACTGGTCATTCATTATATCATTATATGATGTTCCACTTGTTAAACTATAAATAATAATTATAATAATAATATCAATATAGTAATAGTAGCAGCAATATATATGCATATGTATGTGTGTTTGTTTTTGATTGAAGGCTAATTAATTGGTTTATTACAAGGTAATTTTGTACCTGTTATTCCATCAACAATCTAAAGAAAAATAAATAAATAAATCCATCATTTTATTTATTTAATCATCTCATTCTTTTCATTATTTATTTATTAATTTTATCAATATAATCATTGGTGCATTAATTATATATGGCTTTCTTCTGATAACTCTTATTATTATAACTTGGGAATCACAAAAAATAATAAACAAAGATTATTATTATTATAGTGTTAATGACCTTGTTGTACTCGTACACTTGTGTAGACAATTGGAACGTCAGATTAAAACCAAACAAAATTAAAAAATCCAAATAAATCAATAAACACTCCCAGAACCAATAAAATTTCATCAAAGAAACAAAAGGTTCTCTCTCGAATTTTATCTTTTACATAAAAAATCAATTGAAATCCTATAATTATTAATAACATTCCTGACAAAAAATTATTAATTCAATTAATCATATTTGATGTTTGTGTTACCATAATAAATTAAATTTTTCAAAAAAAAATGGCAACGTCAAAAACAAAGACTAATAATAACACCAACACCAACACCGCCACCAACAACACTACCACCGCCACCAACAATAACACATCTACATCAAATAATAGTAATAATACAACTGGTGCAGGAGGGAATGGTAATAATGGTGGAGGCGGTATAAGTAGTAGCAGCAATAATAATAATTCAGCTTCAAAAAATGGTAATATAACAAATTCAACAGATGTTCTTCCTAAACGTCTAACAAAAGGAAAAGAACCTGGGAAAGAAGTACCAGTTGTAAGTATTTGACTATGAAGTAAAAGTGAGACAAAATAATAGATGTTTGATAAGATTTCTTCTTCATTTACCATTACATTAACAAAGTTAGATTTCAACACATTTGATATTTCAGTATTACGTAGATATAAAAGAATCCATAAATTAAAGGTTAGAGATTACGCAACAAAAGAAGAATTGGTGGCAGCTGTAACTCGACATTATGCAACACAAACTGTTAAAGAGGTTGATATGATCGCGTCGTTTATTTACGCAGTGCAAAATAAAAGTTTGTTCCAATAAAAATCATGGAATACCCTTTGTTTGTTGTGAAATTTTTTTTATTGATCGTTATTATGTTTTTTTTTTTTGTATAGATAATACATTGAAATTACCAATTCCTTGAAAAACCTATAAATTATTCAAGATTAATCATTTAATAATATAATAACAATAAATAAAAATAGTAATTTACATAAATACAATAAAATTATTTTACACAAATAAAATTCATATTAATATATAAATTAAGATTTCAACATCTATTTTTCAGCAATTGCTAGAGATGAAGTTAATCAGAACCTTCAACCCAATCAAATTTACCATGCATGCATGCTTCTTTAATTATACACAAATTCTTTAAATGGTTCATTTGGTCCTTAAAGTTTTGGCCTACAATTAGAAAAAAGGGTTGATTTTCCGATTATCTTATTTTCCAGAAATGGAAATGTATTGTCATTATTTCATTGACTCCCTTCAATATCGAGTGTGTGTTGAAGAAGTGTTGTTTAGGAAATACTTTTTAAACTGTTACACACAACTTCTGGCAATTCTTAATATTAGTATTGGTAATTTCCGGAATTTTCCCAAAGCTAACCGATCTTCATCACACAAAATCATGCAATTATTACATTCAGTGTAAATATTACATAATTTTATGAAAATATTACAACATTTATATACTAAATAATATTATGGCGGGATAAATTTCCTGATGTTGTAATTACATGTGGAAAAGTCTACAAAGAAAATGATTTATGGTGTGTTACAGAAAAGGTTATAGAAAGATTTCTTAAAAGAATTGGTATTAAAAATCGGCAAATTTGGACAAAATTCCCGTTCAGAAAAGACAATAATAAAATTAAAATGATACATTCATTATAAGAATATCGAGAGTTTTCATTAATTTAAAAATGAAAATTTATATAAAATTTGCATTCTTTATTTCTATCCTAATTCCATTCTTCATCGCATATTAATATCCTACATTTTCCAATTAACGGTTCAAAAAGTTCAAATATTTGAACTGAGGGCTTGCTTTTATCATCAAATATGCGGTTTGAAACATGATAGCCAAGTTTGGTAGTTATCATTTATTAAATAATCAATTTTATTGAAAATTCTCAAGCACAAAACCCTTATATACAATATACATGGGAAATTTCTCTGTCATATGGCATAATTAGCTTTACGACAATGTAGTAGATAGCAAAAGATACATAAATTGTATAGAAAAATGATTAATTTCTTTTGCACTTTGCAAATTATTGTCATTCAAAAATAATTAAAATTTTTACAATATACAAAAGGTTTTGTGACAATAAATATGATAGGTGATTTGTATAATAATAATTTACACAACAAATCAATCTGTACGCAATGTATATATATTATTGTAGTCCCAATTTTAGCTTCCCGAAGACCAATTTAAATTTATATAATACATAGGTATAATGCATATATATTCGTTATGAGCGTAGCAGTAATCTCTTTTAGCCCAATTCGGATATCACCCCATAAAATCAACTACCATCTTTCAAAGCAACTACTTGTTAATAATAATAATATAATGATTTAAATATATATCATGATGGAACTGACGGCAACGAATTATAATATAATTTGTTCTTTGTGGATGCATCGGGTATTAATATGCATTTTTATAGATTAATAAACATTGAAGGTGATAATGACAAAGAAGAGGTCGACGTTATTATGAGAACACTTCTTAGTTATCCAAAAAAAAATTTTAAAGAACAAAAAATAAAAATAAAATGGTAGTAATTATTTCAAAACGTAGAATTTTCTTTGTTCTCCAATACCATAGATTGACTTTTACGTTTTCATATTTTTAAAAAAATTTGAGTAAAAATAAAAAAAAAAGACTTGTAATTGTAATTAATAACTTTTTCGTAACTTAAACTATATATATAATGATATATAAACCTTTGTATAATTATTATAAAACCATATTGGTTTAAAATAATTTCAATGCATATTTTTTTTGCATATATAAAAACCTTTATAGATACCATATGTAAATTCAATAACTCTCTCGGTTTACTCAGTCGGTCACATTTGTATAAAAAACCATCAATGGTTCAAAGAAGTGACCCGCATCGTACAATGTAAAATTTTATACTAGTACTGATAAAAGTACAATTTCAACCCTATGTAAAGTCCACCCACACGCTGATAATTTTAATATAAATCCTGCCAATTTAACTGCCAAAAAGAAAAGATGCCGACAAACATTGGCTGAAAGAGAAGGTGAATTATTGCAAGTAATAAAAAACGGTCAAAATAAAATTAAAAATCGTTGTCATTCATTCCTGAAATAAATAGCTTTATATATATTATTTATTTATTTATTTTACACGATATTCCAAACCGTATTTCTCAGGTTCTAATAATTCATCAATAACTGTTTTAACTATCCTTGATAATTCCATTTCAACCTGGTCCTTATCATCACCCGATAACTCAAAATAATATTTGATTTTTGGTTCAGTACCACTACAAAAGATTAATTATGATTGATTTATTGATTGACTGATTGACTTGCAAGTTAAATTTACTAATTAATTAACAAATAATTCATACCTAGTTCTTAAAGTTACAATACACCCATTTTCCAAACCAAAAGTAATCATTTGTGAACTTTTGGAAATAGGAAATATTGGTTTGTTATCAGGTTGACTCGAGTCATAACCAATCGTTAAATCTCTTGTGTAAATTACTTTATAATTTGCCAATGTTGTAGGATATGATAACGGATACTAAATAAGGAAATAAGCAAGGTATCAATAATATTAATCATCGAACCCCAAAAATTTAAAGAAAAAGGAAAAAAAAAAGTTGGGGAAAAATAATAATAGTTACCTTAGAGTCTGTAGTTTGTTTGGCCTAATTAAAAATAGATTGTTATAAATTAACACACATACACACACACACACATAATCTTATAAATAGTATAATAAACTTACGGGGGTTTCATCATATCTAATCTTATCGAAAATTTTATTAATGGTTGTTGGGGAGTGACAAACATAATAAGAATTCTTACCCATAAAATATCCATATCTAGTCGTAAACACAAAAAATCAGTGAAACAAACAATAAACAAACAAGCAAACATAAACACAAAAAAAAAACCTATATTAAAACAATTAGCTATACCTTCGGTATAATTCGTCTAAATACTCCGAAACTGTTGTTCCACGTTTTTTTAACTGTACCGTCAATTCAGCAAATACAGCTAATGCAGTAACTCCATCTTTATCTCTAACAATATCACCAATCATAAACCCGATAGCTTCTTCATATGCAAATAAAACATCATAACCTTGATTTTTTTCTAGATTGATTGCTTCATTGCCTATCCATTTGAATCCTGTCAATGTTTCACCAAAATAAAATCCTTCTTTTTTTGCTACACTTGATAACATTTTGGATGAAACGGTGCTGGCTAACATTGCTACTTTCTCTTTTACAATTTAACAATTGAATTTTTAATTGAAAAATAATAAAAATAAAAAGATAAAAAGAGTTAATCTATGACTGACTATATATAATATATAACATGATTATTTATTAAACAATATTTATTATTTACCAATAGGTTTACCAGTTTTCTTATAACCATCTAAAATAGAACAAGCAAGCATTACACCGATTTGGTCACCAGAAAAAGTTATCCATTCTCCACTATTTTAAATTGAGAGAGTACTAATTAATATTTTTCCTTGATGTGTATAAAAAAAAAAAATAGAGTTACAAATTTTTTTAACTTACTTTTTTTGTTTCTCAGAAATTGAAAATCGGTCAGCGTCAGGATCTGTCGCTAATATAACATTTGCTCCAACTCCATCGGCTGTTTTTATAGCTAATGTCTAATGATGATGATGATGATGATAATAATAATAATAATAATAATAATAATAAAGAAAACAAATTATCAAATTAAAAAAAAAAAATTGGAAAAAGATTAAATTTTTTGTTTAATCGCAATCATTTTGCGTTTGCATACATACTAATGATTCTGATAACGATGATCCGATATGTGTTTGTGTTATGATACATTAGCGAATGACAAAAAAAAAGGGGGGAATAAATGAAATTTGATAATATAAAACCTTTTCCTTCTTCAGGATTTGGAAATTCAACTGTTGAGAAATCAGGATCAGGATCAACTTGTTCTTTTGTAGGAATAAAAGGTTTCAATGAAAACACATCAAAAGCTCTGGCAGCCATTGGAGTACCAACGCCATGCATAGCTGTATAAACAAACTTGAAATTTGATGCCATATTATCCTGTCTAGAAACACAACAATAATAAATCATGTAAATATTGATTGACACAACATATTAAAATAATAAATAATATAATATAATTCTTACTGATGGTGTGACAATTTCTTTACTTCTTCGAAATAAGCATCAAACATTTCTTTCGTTTTATCAATACACAGTGAACTATTATCCACTAAATAGGGATCCCATATCCACGGTTCAAGATTGTTTTTAATTGAATTAGCTATTCCTTGATCATGTGGCCGAGTAATCTTTTCCAAAATTAAAAAATTGCAAGATAAAATTTTTTATTATCAATGTGATTATTGATATAATAATGACAATAATAATACCTGACATGCATTTTCCCAATAACTAGATTTTTTAAAAAAAGAATCTTTTTATTTAAAAAAAAAAGAAATTCTATCAACAAATAGCATTGTTAGTTAGATCAAACACCTACACTTTATAACCATTGTCCTGTTTTGGGTTCTAATAATAATATCAACATGTTATTTTAGATTATCAATTATTTGTGTAAATAGATGAATGGATATATATATATATCAATTAAATAACATAAATGTACATACATGAGATGCAGTTATCATTATGCCACAAGCAGCACCTAATTTCTTGACACCAAACGACTATTATAATTAAATATACGTGTATAACCGAAAGCAGAAATTAATAAATAATAAATAAATAACTGATATATGTATTTTTTGTGTGTGTATGTGTAATGTAAGCATACCACTAAAGGTGTGTGGACCAGTTCGCGATAAAAATAAACAAGAAAGCCCTTTGATAAGAAAACAGCAGCAGCTAATCTTGCGAAATTTTCCGAGTTGTGTCGATGATCATGACCAATCACAATACCATTAACAACTGATGTGGGTAATGTATCAAGTAAGTACACACAGAGACCCTATCACCATCAAAATTTAATATTATTGATTTAAAATTTTTCCCAAAAATCATGAAATAAATAGATAAGCACTTGAGAAGCCTGAATCACTGTTAAATCATTCATTCTAGAAAATCCTGCTTCCATCTTTGATCTAAGACCTATATAATGAATGTGCGAATGACGAATGAATGAACAACATGGATAGATGATAGATTGATGGATGGATTATGGATAGATAATGGATGGATGGATGATGGATGGATGGATAATGGATAGATGGACGATAGATGGATGGATGGAGATAGACACCTGCTGTACCAAAAGAGATCCTATTAAGGAGTCGTTTTCCTAATTCTTCAATGTTCCTTTCATCATATAATTTTTCTATTTCTGCTCTCGTTGATGGATTCTTTTTTTAAAAAAAAAATTCATTTATAAATTTATTCCGAAAAATTACGTCACTATTACTATCAATATTGTCATTTCCGTAAAAATGCAAACACAAACTTTGTCCAAACGAAGCCATTCTTGTACAAGAGACTCAATCACCGAATCCATTAGAATATTTTATTAAAATACGTAACAGATAAAATAATTCGTTACACGAAACAAATACAAAATAAATAAATGTAGGAATGATTGACATAACAATATTAAAAAGATACTATTTGATGTAAATAAAAAAACAACTTCTTATCAAAGCAGATTATGTGGAGAAAGAACATCATCAATCAGTCGATAAAAAAAAAATTTTCCCTCACACAATAAAAGTTTCTCAAGAGATAAAAAATTCAAGTAAATCGAAACGAAAATATTCTTTTTTATCCTTATTTAAAAAAATTTCGTGTGAGAAATTTAAAAATATTTTTAGAAATAAAAATAAAAAAAACCAAATTTATTATCTATCTGCATTTTTAAAACCATCTTATTTTCCATATATTGTTATTGATAAGATAAAACATCAAAAATGATGATTTTCCATTGTTTTTTTATTTTGAAAATTTTCATTGCATCTATATCAGTGTAACCAACAAATTAGATGTACACGCATATATATATATAATATAGGGCTGAAGCGTATGTAAGTAGATATTGAAATTTTGGTCGAAATTAGCGTTTTATATGATGTAAATTTTATTCTAATCACTTTTTTTGGTACAAAATATTATTTTTTTGCAGATCATTTAATTCTTATACGAACATACTTAATTATCACCATCTCATCAATTTTTAAAATACCAGTTAATTAATTATATTACATTATATTTATATTAAATGAGGTAAATAAATAAACAAGTGTATTTATCTTTTTGATTAGATGAAGGAAAATTTATTATTATTGTGTAAATATAAATAAATACTATTATTATTGTATATACTATATTACTTTGTAATCCATTTATTTATATATATTTGACTTTTTTTTTTAAATCATTTTAAATTTTTAAAATAAAATTTTTGTTAAAATAAAATAATAAAATCAACTTTTTTTTTGAAAATAAAAATTTGCCATTCTCATAAACAAATAAAATGGCCTCAGAACTAGTTGCTTCTTCCACTGCAAGAAGAATACCAATTGCTTTTTCAAAAAAGAATTCTTTTTCAAAGGAGGCCTTTTCTGGCACCTTGGCAGGATGGGCTCAAGTTGTTGTTGGTAAATAAAATTATTTGCTAACGTAATTATTAAAAATAAATCAATTCTATAACATAAAATATTAATAATTATTAATCGTATTTCTTTCCTCCGGCTCCTTTTCATTCTTTCCAGGGTTCCCGTTTGATACCATCAAGGTTCGACTTCAAACCGACTCTCAAAAATATAAGACGGCGATAAACTGTCTAAAAATGACAATTAGACAAGAGACTGTAAGTTATGCTTTTATTATTATTATAATTATTTCCTTGGATTTTCGTTTTCTCATTTTCTCGTTTTCATATTTTATTTTTCCAATGATATAGGCTCTGGGTTTATACAAAGGCTCTTCTTCTCCGATGTTGGGAAACGCAATATCCAATGCCATTTTATTCAGTACAAACAAAAAATTCCGTGGCATGTTCAATGATGGTGACCCAACACACTCTTTGACATTAAGTAAGTATCATTGCTATCACTCTCATTATCAAATTCTTTTCATAATCATATAATTACTATTATCACCGCAACAGTCCAACTAATCAATTATAATCATTTTTAAAAATAGACGAGATTGCAAAAGCCGGCGCATTAACAGGCGTAGTTATGTCACTTGTGAATTGTCCGATAGAGCTTCTCAAGGTCAAGCTCCAAACGCAATATGATCAACCGGCCGCAAACAAAAAAGTACGTTTTTTTTTCCGAATCTATTAACACGTGATAAGATAAATGAAATCTAATCCACATTTCCTATTATAGTATACGAGCGTATTTCACGCAGCCAGTTCAATTTATAATCAAAATAACATTAAAGGATTGTATCGTGGTATCACAGCAACTGTAATCAGAGATGTACCTAGTTTTGCCACCTATTTTTGTAAATATTTTTTATTTATTTATAATCAATTTTTATAATAGTTTATATATATATATATATATTAATTATTTTCTTATTTTCTCTTATATTAGTTGTTTATGAAGGAGCCAAGAAATTAATAAGTGATCGTAATCACCGAGGAGACCTCAACAAACTTACATATTTAGAACTACTGATGGCGGGAGGCACAGCTGGTATCGCATGTTGGATACCTTGTTATCCGCAAGATGTGATCAAAACTCATATACAAAGAGACTCAAGGTTAATATAAATAGATGAATAATAAACAAATAAAATTTTTATTAATATCTCTTTACAACAAACAACTAACACATTTATTTATTTATTTATTTATAGTTACACCTCAACTCTACATTGTATTCGAACTTTAATTCGAGGTGCCATAAATTCAAATAAATCAATACTTGGAGTATTCACCAAAGGTCTCGCACCCACTATGGCCAGAGCATTCCCTGCTAATGCTGCAACATTTTTTGCCTATGAAAAATCAAAAGAACTTTTTCGTGAAAAATAGCATTTATTCATAACACCATTTATATTAAGATTTTATTTAATATTTTTATATATGTATGTTATGTATATATATATTATGTATAAATTTGTGTATATTGCATTATTTTCTTTTTAAAGAAAAAATGTCGAAACCAATTTTTTTTTATTTTTTTAGATTTTTCAAAAACAAAAAACATTTTTAAAATAATTCATTATTTCATATAATTCATTTTCATTCATTAATTTCTCATTCATTTCAAAAAAAAAAACAAAATTATTTTAGATTCTTCATTTTTTATATGCAAAAATTTTATTTTTTACTTATGATTTTTCAATCAAACAACCCAAAATTACAAATTATGTTGTTTTTTAAATAACAAAAAAATAATAAAAAAGTATAATAGTTAATAATTAATAATAATATTATTATTAATATTAATATTATTAATATTAATAATGTATTTAGTAACAGGGCGCATAAATTTTACCGGTTTAGATCCGATTATTTTGGGGGCAACGCTTATTACTCACACGAGAGGAAGTTTTATATTATCAGCTAAGATTTTAAATTCTGAGTGCAAATATACCTTATTTTTTGGGGTTAGGGAATCAAAGTTCCTTAAAGGCCTTAATATCTTATGTATATCAATTATTCTATGTCTTAGAAAAGTCGATAATAAAAGAAAAATAAATAACCTTAATAATAAAATTAATTCTAATCAATTAATATCAATTCTAAGGTATTTATTTAATTCTTCATTATTTATTGTTAACACCATTATCATAATAATAATTGTTACTACTAATAATATTATTATTACCAACATCGTTATTACTAAATTTCTATATATATTAATTATTTTCTTTTAGTAAGTCGGGAATCATCGGAATAAGCACAATCACCAAAGTACCAACTATAAATATATTTTAGGAAGTTGTAAATTTTAAAGGTAATTCATTGAACGCCGTGGCCACGAGATAAAAAGAAAATTTCTCGCCCATTTTCTTAAAATATATTATTTCATTATTATGTATGGTTTATTGCATGGCGAAACTGTTCCAATTAGAACTTTGTATCCTACCAAACAATAATAAAGATAAAGAAAAAAAATCAAGTTCGAACTAATAAGAATTTATCTACATTGTTATTTCAAGCCACAGAAAAAACTTGATATTAAATTTCGAGTTTGAGTCGGCATTTTTTCATGAGAGCTTTAACCTCAAGATAATTATGAACGCTGCTGATATTCAATTCTCCTTGATGTGATGTTCACCATTTGTTATTTGATTCTGACTTGAATACCATTTAAATTAATTATAAGAAATTTTTTTTTCAAATTTGTCTTTACCATCAGTTATAGAGATATTTTCAAGCATATCAACCGATATTCAGTCACACTTTCAATGCTAGCAATCCTTCTTCTTTCTATTTTTCAGATCCTTTGTTAAAGTACAACATTGTTCCTAGTGGCAATTAAACACTTTAACTATTTAATAAAATGTCTATGTTTTTGAAACTAACCTCTGTCATTCCTGTCATTTTTTGATTGTTTGTCTTTTAAATGTTCAATATAAGTAAGTTTTGGTTTTTTGAAACAAAAAAATTTAAAATAAAATTTGATGCTGGAGATGGTTGATTTACCAATGATGTTCATTAGAAACATCACCATTGAGGGATTTTTGTTGATCTTAGAAGGACCTCGGACAATTATAATTGAACTGGTATTGAGAAAAGTGGGTAGTGATCTCGTTAAAACACCAGTCAGATCTTCAAGCATTTACATAATTGGGTTTTTAAAAAAAAAAAAGGCCCAAAAAGGAAACTCACTAGCCATTTTTAGTAAGATATTCTGAGTATTTTTCACTGTTTTCTTACCGAGGTCCTATCTTAGAGCTGGAGCTGTGTCAGAAAAATAAATTGTACACTCTCCTACAACACAGCCAATATGATCTCATAAATAATGCACTTTTCTTTTTTTTTTTAAGATAAGATTTTGAATGAAGCATATTTTAATATTGCCACCATCTTTAATTTTTATTACATTACGAATTATACGGATCTTTGCGGTGATATAACTTGGCGTCTTGACAGAAATTTTCTGAAAAAATTTCCTTTTTGGATCAAGGCAGCAGTTAACTTTGTTGACAAGTGGATCTTTTTTTCTCGGCTACAATAGCATAAAGTTTTGATAGTATCAATTATTCTTGAATGAAAGAATACCTGGTGCTTAAAAATGTCCCAGAATTAATTCTTTGTGTCAAATCTCACATCACTGGTTGTGCCCGGTATATAAAATTCGGCGTGCAGAATGTACGTGCTAACCAAAGTCGGAATTCATCAGCAAATTTTTTGGTTAGCACGCACATCCCGCACACTGGATTTTATACCAATAAATTTCCCCAAAGAAATTGGGAATAATTCCAGTGAAATTAACCAATGAAATTCAATTACAATATCACACAAATTTCTTATATCATTCCAAAAAAAATTTCATTGTTACGCACTTGTAATAATTACGTTAATATTGTTTCCTTTATTAATATTATTATATAAATAATTTAAGAACACTTTTTTGTTTTCTTTCAAATAAATACAGCAATTCCTTTTCCTTGCCTTTTCTTAAATGGTTGAAAACAATTGCCCCAAGTGTAATCAAAAAAATAAATATCGTCATTGGTGTCAAACTTGCTACCCCCAATATTTTCAAGACGAGTTTCCTAATTGGTCAAGTGGTAACCAAATTATAGACAATTTTATTCAAGGAATTCAACTTAGTGCGACTGAATGGGAGCATTATTTAGAATGGATTCCATACGAAAAACTAGTTGATGTCCATTATTTGACAAAAGGAGGATTTGGGAAAGTCTATTCTGCAGTGTGGCCGGAGGGACCAAAAGTCCGTGATGAATACAATGTCGAATTTTTTTGTAGAGAAGAAAACCATCCTGTTGCTCTTAAAACCATTAGTCATTTGGGACCAACCGTTGAAGGATTCTTTTCCGAGGTGAGCAGGGTTCACTTATTTCGAATTATCCTAAGCTCAATTCATTTTAATAATCTATTTTATGTTTTTATTAAAATACAGATTAACAATTTTATTGATAGTAAGTTTTAGGAGAGGGGATCGGAAAAAAAAGATTCTTCTAAATAACAATTGATTCATTTATATTAATATAGCAATGAAAGGTTGTGACGGATTTCATCGGGCTATGATAAGATATTATGGAATGACCCAGAACCCAGAAACAAAAGAATATATGATGGTAACAGAATTTGCAAGTCAAGGTACACTACGTGATTCGTTGAGTAAAATATTAGGAAATAAATTGTCATGGAAAGATAGAATATTTTTCCTTTGGATTACTTCATGTTCTCTCCAATTAATACATGACTCTGACCTTGTTCATTGTGATCTACACAGTGGTAATATATTGTTGACTAATAATCTGCCAGATAGAAATTTTCCTATGCCAAAAATAAGCGACCTTGGTTTAACTTGTCGAGTTAATTCAACGGATGATGGCGTATTCGGTGTTTTACCCTATATTGCGCCTGAAGTTTTACTTAAGAGGCCTTATACACAAGCTTCAGATGTATATAGTTTCGGTATCCTTATGTGGGAGATGGCTTCAGGCCAAATAGCATTTTCTGATCAGCCGCATGACTTTGATTTAGCAATGAAAATTTGTCAAGGACTTCGTCCACCAATCACTGATGCTATGCCAGAATTTCTTCTAAAGTTAATACAACAATGTTGGGACGCAAATCCAGAAAATCGACCTGATAGTAGTTATATTGGTGCGAAATTAGCTTTTGGAAAACCTGAAAGGCTTGATTTAATTATTAAGCCTGAAAATTCAAACCAACAAACCAAAATTAGTTTACGATCACACGAAAAGGCGATTTACACTAGTAGATTTATGAATTTTAAAAATCTCCCCGAACCTACGAATGCTATAATTTATGGTAAGTAATATTTAACAATGATAAAAATGAATAAAAAATTGTATTAATAATGTATTGGCTGTATTTGCAGATACTCAACAACTTAGTCTCTCAATTTCTGATATCAAAGAAATAATATAATAATACCTTGTATCTACGAAACCTTTGATCAAATATTTAAACACAAAAAAAAAATTTTTTTTAAATATTATATATATATAACAGAGTTCCTTATAATCATTGGTTCTTTAGTAAGAAAGAATTCTTTGTTCTTTCAATAAGTTATGTTTTACTATTTATTTACTAAAGCATATGCAGCTATAGATAATTATTCTAATTGTATACAAGGTATTAGTGAATGATATTATCAGATTATAGAATCAAAAAAATAAAAAAAAATAAAGAATTTATTTTCAACTTGTCGAAGAATCTCGTATGGCGAATTTTTAATTAATCGAAAATCTACTATTTACAATTTTACGGTGATGATATTGGTTGGGTGGATTATATTAAACAAAATCATGCTTTTAAAAAAACATATATATTTTTTGATTTTTGCACGACAAATTTACAACTGTAGTCAAAAATTTGATATCACATATTGAATAATACAGGTTCTATCTTAAACATATTGGCACCACAGGTCGGGATGGAACAAAAGAGCAATTGCATTATCAATTTACGGGATGAGTAAAGTTATTACTCACTGGTTGGGGAGACTTTGCTGTTTTCTGCTCCGTAGATATATACTCTTCAATCGCTTTTTTTTTCTATTATACGGCTGAAAAAAAAGGATCCAAAAACAAACAATTTTGGATAAATAGCAAAGATATCAATGACGACAAACTGGATATTAAAATATTTGTATTGTCATAAATGGCACCACCACCATCCTGGTTGACAAAAAGTCTAAATAAAAAACCATTCTAATTTGGGGTAAAAGCAGTCATATATATAAATTTCATTTTAACACAACATTCCAAATTTGGGTGATTATTATTGGTGAATCCAAGTTTATGACTCTCAATTTGATGTAAAAAAACTTATTAATTGATTTATTATTTTTTTAAATTATTTTTAATAGATTTATGAAAGATCTTATCTATCTATATACATGACCAACTTGTTGTAGTTGATGTCATATATGTTGTTAAGAATCAAGCCATTAATGTGATACTTACGTATATTAAATTATTATATTTTCAATATTATTATTATTATTATTCATTACCAATTAAAATACCATTAATTAAAGTTCCCACAACAACCCATCCGACGAAACCCGTTATAGTATAAACAATTAGATTTTCTATTCTTAAAAGCTTTCTTTTAGAATCAATTGATGTGCTAGTTATATAGAAACTTAAATCATCTCTATCATCGTTATCTTTATTTATGTTAAACAGCCAATATAGTATTGCTGTCAGCGCATAATGTCCATCTAATTGGATTGCTGGTAATATGTTTAGTACACAGAGTGCCAGTGAAAATGACACTGTATATCTATTTGAGTTATTTATTTTATCAAATTTTTAATTAGAAATTGTTTGGTTTAATTAATTAGAATATTGGTAAATTAATTACCTCATGATCAATTCTGTTGACATTGGTATCCATAAAGGCACCCATGACCATCTAGATTGAAGAATACCAACTTGTACTATTATCATTATCATTATCATTATCACAGTAATTATAATAATAGTTAATTGATACATAAATATAATGTAAATAAATATAACTCTATGTATATATAAACAACAAAAGAAATTAATTACCAATTTCCCATACAACTTGTAAATCACCCATGTATAATAAAACGTTTTCTTGATCGTTATTTTGATTAATCCAAGGCGAGTCTCTATAATATATTCTTAAAGGTCTAGGGAATCCAGCAGGCATATATGGTAGCACACATAATGGTGAATTAGATATTGTTGAACAATCAGAAGCTTTTGTACAACGTTGTTCATTAATATTGACAAGAATTGGTCTTGTTGGTAGACAAACAAGCTTCTATCAAAAAAAATATTATAAATATAATTAATCACACACACGCACACACGCACACACATATATCGTATAGATAGATACCAAAGGATGTGGATCTTTTTTTTTGAAACATGAGATAGAATCATTTTTCGAATTTCCATAAGGGTGTTCAAATGAGATGTCACAACAATCTAAAGAATTTGTTACGTCTTTTTCTGAAGCACAGAATCCATTATTATTGATTTCTATTTTATCATTATTTAACAAGTAGTTTGACCAACTTTCCAATGATGGATAATTTAAATCATAGTCATCTAACTTTGTTATTAAACTTGAAGGCATTAAAAAATTATGTAAAGGCGTGTCCTAAATTAAAGAAAAGTGCATGAAATAAGTCTATATTTCTTTGTATACAAGATAATTTACAAACACGCACACTCATATATAATAATGAAAAATACTTTTTCAACTTCGACCACATTCACTCCAATTCCATCCACAGACTTCCATGCAGTAGCACTTGAAAGTATTTTTATAACGCCAATATTCAACAATAAAGTCCCTAACAGAAATACAATTGCATTATGCCATACTCCAGCACAAATTATTCGAAGTTGTCTTATAGGCGATAATGTTTTTATCGTTCTTAAAGGAAGATTTACAAATGCTCCAGGATATAATACATATAAAAATATCCCAGTTGATTTTATATGCAATGATTCACTAATGATAAATCCAATATATATAATTGACACAAAATAGTTACACCAACGAATACTAATGATAATAATAATAACTACTTACTTTATTGCAGAAATTGCATGACCAGCCTCATGAATCATTCCACAAACTAAAAGTGCTATGAGATAATAAGCAAGATGTGAAATTGGTAAAGTGATACCAGGGATCTATTTGTTTGAAAAATAAAAATAAATATATATAAATCATCACTTGAATGCTAATTTCCAAGTGAGCGAGTGATATGATTACATACTACGGGTTTAAATACTTGGTGATCTTTTTTTTCCAATAAATTATTATTATTATAATCTTCTAAACCTCTTTTTCTCAATCTTATATTTGATCCATCTGTCGTTGAAGAATTTACAAATAGTTTTGTTGATGTTGAAGATACATCAGTGTCCAACACAACATTTGAAAACAACTCTATTAAAAGTTTCCAGCTGGCAACCATTATTACACCAACACCAATTATCATAACGCATATTCCAACAAATGCACCAATATTAAACCATATTCTCCAAAATCTAGGTGATTTTTTTGCTATTGATGTAAAAACGGGATTTAAGATCGTTGTGGTTAGTCTTATATTAAATGGTTTTGAGTGTATAACAGTGTAATTTTTTTGTGAACGAAATCTTGGTAGTGGAGTGTTGTTGGCGGCTGATCTAACCGAGTTCGTTAATGGTTGCTACCAACAAATAATGCATTTATATTTATTAAAAAAAAAATATTAATAGTAGTGGTTTTTGCGTCGAGTGTAGATACCTTTAATTTTTGTTGCAGAAAATAAGTTATAAGATGAAGAATAAACCAAAAACTTAAGAAAGTTATTGTTAATGATATCATCATTTATCTAATTTATCTATTTATGAAATAATGTCTAAATTTGTACCCCAATTTCCAAGTAGGTGATATCAATTTCTTCTTTACCATCACTAATTTTTCTTTGAATAATATTATTAATGAACTTTCAAAATAATTTATTTGTTAACAATTTATCCCTTCGCAAAATTTTTACTTTTAATGAGGCGACAACAAATTTATAATTTTTCTTCTTCCTTACCAACAAATTGTTATTAATACCACTATGATTGAATCCTCATATATATCTTCTTCTTCTTCGTCTATTGCTGAATCTTCAATTTCACGTCATGTTCTTTAACTCTGTCATCAATAGTTCGTTTGTTGTTAAACATTTTTTCAAAAAATACTGATTTAAGGTAAGGATTAAAAATGAAAATTTATTAAACAATAATGTATTTTCGTTGACAAGAGCTGACTGTGTGAAAAACCTTTGTTACCAAGTTCCTAGTATAACGGTAGTAATTTTCTCGTTAATATCTCCGAGTCAAGATCGTATATTTAAATAAAGAGTTTGACTCGTAACAGTAATCAAGTTGATCATGAGAAGTAGGAATATTAAATTAGATGGCAAATTTTTGGTTTTAACTTCGGAAAGGTCAATTATTAGAGAATTTGCATGATGGGAAAGAGGCTGTTATTGATGTCTAGGTTTATGAGGGAAAACCGTCTATAAAGAATTAGGAATTCTTCAAGTTAAAGTCTCAATTAAAATATAAACGGTGTTCTGTGTAACGATATCATGGATAAAACCATCATTGATCTTTGTTGATTTTATAAAAACATACAATTTAGGGATCTAATGAATAGAATTCTTATAACCTTGTGGGTGTTCACACAGCATCTTTACTTTTTTTTTTGAAATTCCACATAAAAGTAGTGATGTTAGCCGGCTAATAATCTGCATGCATAATTTCTAAATTTGGTAATAGATTTCTGAGTTACTTTCTTGTTATAGAAATCAAATTACCAATTTAGGTAGTAAACGGCTTAGCCGGCTAAGGATTTTTAAACGGCTAACATCACTAGATAAAAGTTGGATTTTAACTTTTATTTTTAAATAACTTGTTAATCAAAACTCTTAAGCATGTGATCCACTTTTACATTTATAACAACCAAAAGAATTACTAATGCAGACATTACTGGTAGTATTGGGATTATCGGCCGGAAGATGGTATTATTAATAATAAACGGGTGTTGACGGATCACGGTTAGCTTATTATTATTATGTGATTTTTTGGTCCACAAGTGGGGGACACGAAATAGTCTATTTTATTAAAATTGCATCATTGATCGTGAATACTACACAATAGGATACTAGGATGCTTCGCATCCAATGCTAATTTTGATACTCCGAACAAATATATGTATATATAGTGTGATTGAGTCATGTAATTTTATATAATATTATGTATTTCGTAAAACTCTCGTTACATTTTCGGGTTTAAAAATTTGTTTGGTAATAAATCAATTCTATATTTTTATTTCCAATCGGTACACTATAGTGAACACCTGATTGAATTTTTGGCAGTTCAGAATAAAGTTTTTACACTGATTTCTATCAAATTTGTCCAGAGAAACAATTATTAGATGGGCAAATCTTGAACATTATACGATCATAATAGTGAATTCATTTAAATCATATATTCGTGTAATGTTATTTGTTTTTGTTAGTCATTTCCATGATGTATAAAAAAGATTGTTATTTTGATTACTGAAATAAATCAGTTACAAATGAATAAAAGGAACTTTATAGAAGCCATTGAGCTTTGTAAAAGAGTCATTTTATTTATTACAATTATTCAATACAGTCATAGATTTATCGAAGCCTTCTAGGTACAAGAAGGAGGCAGTAAACAAGCAAAGAACCAAAGTAAATTCGTAAACTAATTAATTGACAAGCACTGAATTAACTAACAAGAGTAGCCCAAAATTAAGCTGTAATTAAAAAGCTACCTTGCAATGTCACCATTTAACAAGAATCAGTAAACTTTATTATAAGAATATTATTATAATTTAGAAATAAAAATGAAATAAAATAAATAATTATAATGAATAAATTTATAGTGGAGATTGAATTAGTCACCCATCAATTCTTTCTTTCAATTACTAGAATCTAACATTTATTAAATAAAAAAATATTGTTAGTAATAATTAACAGATAGTAATTCAATCAATTAATAATGAAATTTTTATTCACCTTCAGTATTTAAGAGAAAAGAGTTACAATCAAGATCATTTAATGAACTATCATTACTTGTATAACTCTTAAAGCTTTTTGATTTAGCAATCTCTTCATCCAAGATTCTACTTTTATGATACGCATCTGGATGTGATTTGTGTGCTTGTTGCAAAACACTACTACCAGTAGTGTTATTGCTACCATCATGATTAAAATCATTGTTTTTAAATTTATCATGAGCAAAACCAAAAAGCTCTCCACTAGTTGGCCTTTTTGATGGATCTACATCCCAACACTGCTGCATCATTTCTGCATAATCATCAGGCATTCCTGGTAATATTGGTGGTCGTAAACCTTCTGCACATATATCAAAAATTAAATGATGATTGTGAGCTCTGTCATCAAATGGTGGATGACCTGCAAATATTTCCCACATCAACATCCCAACACTATAAATATCAGATTCTTTTGTATTTTTTTTGCCTCTAAGTAGCTCGGGTGCAACATATGATAAAATGCCATAGACTTTATCTGATGATTTTTCATCAATTGGACCACATAATCCCAAATCTGTAATATAACAAATATCTCCTACTTCCATAAGTATATTACCACTATGTAAATCACAATGGATTAATTCTTTTTCATGTATATCATCTAATGCAGCACATAAATAAGTAAAGATTGTAATCCTGTCTTTTAATGTTAAATTTAAATGATTTTTTTGCAAATAACCCCTTAAACTTCCCTCTGCTTTATAATTTAAAACTATTGTATAATTTCCATTATCTGGGAATTTAGTTATACCATAGCATTCAACCATCATCCCTGATTTAATTTTACAAAAATTCATTGCCTGAAATTGAATATAAATCAATTAATATTATATAATACAGTATACACACAATACTGTTTTAATGACAACTACCAACCTCATCAAAAAAGCCTTTTCCTGGATTACTTGAATTATTTAAACTTTTTAATACTACATATTGCCTTCCTAAATATCCAAATTCTTTTTTATTTTCATCATAATCATCAATACCTCCTCTTGTCCATTCAGCAGTAAAAATTGAACTAAAGCCACCTTCAGTTAACTTTGTTACTTTTTCAAATTGCTCAAAAGGTATCCACTCTAAAATAAATGTTGGCAGAGATGATTTGATTTGACATTGTTGAATAAAATTATCAATTATCTTATTTCCAGATGTCCAGGTAGTGAAAAGACTCTGTAATTGTAAGCTAATACAACCTTCACAGAATCTATCAGAATATCTCGTCAATTTACATTCATTACATTCTTTTGGTTTGCCTGATTTATATATTGCCTTTATTAATTCTTCATCATAAATAAACCCTTCTTTACAATATTCTTTTTCATTTTCAGAAAGCTCCTTGTTTTTTTCAACTAATGAAAAAAAATAATCTTTTCCACTTTCTTCGTCGGAATTGACTGTAGCATTATTGCTCATTTCATTAAAAATTTTAAATACAAATTTGCTTCTTTCTGGTGATAATAATCTATGATGTGACATTCTGTAAAAATTTAAGATTTAAAACTTGACTTGGTGTTTTGATGAATAGAATGACGTGTAACAAACAATTTTCCTGTACTCTTTTAAAACTTTCTCCACATATACTGTATATAGTACAATAGTAATAGGACTAATAAATTAGTATAAATCTTTCATTATTTTAAAGAACGACTTTAACATTAGCAAAAATTCATCATCAAACTTTAGTGATTGGTTCAACAATAAAAATTTTTAGCATTCTTCTTTTTTCTTTGTCTACTATTTTTTTAAACTAAAAACTTACAAACATCTGCACCTAAACCTGTTCCATGTACTATATAAAAGTCGTCCTACGTACCAACATTGACCATCCTCTATGTGTTTCAAACTCAGACACTAAATACAGCTCAAGCATATTATTAATATTATTGGGTATTACTATTTTACGCATAGTTCGAAAAAAACATAAAGTTAACACAACTCGTATGTATGTAAAGTTGCTTTAAATACCAACATTGGCCCGCCTATGTATGCTTTGAACTCAGGAGTTAAAGATAATTCGAATGCGTTTGATTTTACAAAGTGTAATAATTAAAAGAATAAATATTAGTAATAGTTTTATTTCGAAAAAAAATACACGGACATATAATTATTTTCATACAATTTAATTAAGTAAAACTTCTAATTCAAATTATGACATTGTAAAACTTTCCATGGTAGTTATTCTTCTTGCGATATACTGTACATACAATGATAATAACTTTTTATCCATCCCCGGGGCACGCATTTTTACAGTATTCTTGAGGTTTGAAAATTATCATCAATAGGAGAAAAAACTAGAATTTCAAATTAGATGATTTGATGATGAACAACGAGGAATGGCTACTATTATTACTATTTACTTTTATTTTCTTGGCGTTTGTTATTTACTAGGTTCATGTCTTTCGAGGCAATCATTTCTGTTCCTTTTCCAAAGGGATCGTTAGTTTTGCTGCTGAGTTTAATTTACACAACCGGTAGTTTATACTTTTAATTCAATCCATTGATACTCAGTCAACTAATGCTAACTCATATCTTGGTGGTTGCATTTTTTTGTAATTTTATTTTGACTAAAATATTTGGATGTTTAAAAAGCGAACAGTGTCTATATAAAAGATTAAATAGATGGAAAATTCAAAATAACACCATCTTCGTCATAAAAATTGGAAATTGTTCAATGAAATCATTAAAGAGCTCGATATATATATAGTATCCTTATGCTTTTATCATTGGCAATGTTACCGAGTACATTGTGATGAATATTGAGAAAATAATTTTCTGTAGTTTGAAGGTGAAATTCAGCTGAACATAATAAGAATTGATGTCGGATCACATTTCTGAGGGAAATATTTATATTGTTACGATTATTAGTTGAAAATAAACATCAATGTTTTTTCTTCTGTTAGATTCTTTGTTTCAACCATTGGCCAAGATTCCTTAGTTTATTGTTGCAATTATTGTTGTTGTCGCCGTCGTCGTTGCTGTCATTTTTAAATAATTAACTATTTCATGAATTATATCTAATTTGCGCCATCTTTAAAATTTATACGTTATTACATGAAATCAAAATGTGTATGTATAATAGATATTTCTTTTAGGCCATTCTGGCGCAAAGAATTCGGCCTTTTCTACTGCTATTTTCCAGCGACTAAAATCAAACGAAAAAAGGCCCCTGCTCGTTGCTGCATAGAGCTTTTCTTGAACGGATAATATCCTAGGATTAAATATGGTTGTCCCATTATCCTAATTGTATCCGGATCTTAAATTTTTCAATGATGTTAAGCCGAAATAACTTAATTATGCTATTTCGGCCACATTGACTAGAATTACATTTGCAATATAAAGGAACATCAATGTTAATAAATATTTTTAAAATATGGCATTGCCACGTTGTATTTTTATGGTAAATAGATAGATAGTAATAGTGTATATATATAGCAATTATATTATAGACATGTTCTGCAAGCTCAAATCACTTTTCAGAATTAAGAATTTATAACAGTTTATGTAATTAATAAATTCGTCTATAAAATGGAAAATTATAACATCCCAATCAGCCAGCTATGACATATGGCATCAAATATGTCGTGTGTAAAATAAATAAGCGTATTGCGCTTGTTTTGTTAATATGACATTTTTCGTATTATTGATGTAACCGTTGAGTGTTCTCATATGTTTACACCCATAGCTCTTTGATGGCTATTGACCTCAACTTATTCATTGGGACGGGTAAAAGTTATTTGTTTGAGCCTCATCCACTGCTATATATCAATGACATTTAATGCCTAAAATAGAATTCTCAAAGCATATGTATAGCTAGTGCAACTACATGAAAATGATATACTGAATTTATACCAACAGAGTTCATGAAATTTATTACAATAATTTCTACTGGATTTAAAGAAGGTAGCTGAAATTCAATTTTCATATGCCACAACTGCAACTATTGAGGAGCCATCTTTAATCACAATATAAATCTCATAGGAATGATGATAAACATCAGAATTTTAATGATTTTGCTACAATAATTGATTGCACAATCAATAAAAATATTCATAATTGTCATTTTATTTTTTTTTTTCTTTCTCAAATTTAAGAAAGACCATTTTATTTCTTAATTTTAACATCTAATACATCACCTAAATGCATCGCAATCATGTGAGCTTTCAAGTGGTTACGTGTTCTATAAACTTTATTACAGGATTCCCATTCACAAACTAATCCCTTCGTAATTATATTGAATTCGTTTAAATTATTATTATTTGCTTTTTGTTTTGCGTTTAACTTCTTTCGAGTTCTTGTCAGATAAGTTTCATTGTTAGTCTCCTCAGCATCTGCCTCGCCACGCAATTTTGCTTTATTGGCTAATAAATCTGCCCAAGCACTTCTTAGCTTATCATCAGATCTTTTATTCTGTTCTTGTAAAATATTTAATTGTCCTTTAGTATATTCTAATAATTCTTCAATTTTTTTGACTCTTTGTTCGTTAAATTCATTCTTAATTTTTAATCCTTCATTTTCATTTTTTACTGTTTTAATTAATCCTTGTAACTGTTGATGTTCTTTTTTTAATTTCTCATAATTTACTATAATAGTTTGATTTGACTAAATAATTTGATAAATAAACAAATTAATTGATGATGACGATGATGATGATTTCTATTTTACTATGTAGGGTCAAAAAATTTGCTTACCGTAGACAATGAGGATGTTGATTTTTCTGAGTGAAAAGATTCTTGTACATTTTTTTCAGCAATAGTTTGTAAGCTAGAATTAATATTTGGAATAGATTGCTGCTTATTTTGAGACAATTGATTTTTTGTTTGAAACTGAATAGATTGCGAACTTTGAGAATCAATTGAAGAGCTTTGTAATGAAGAAGAAGATAATGGTGGTGCTATTGATGAAATATTGGGTTTTGTCAATTTATTAATTTTATGAGATTCATTAGTATAGATAGATTTGTCAATATTATTATCGCTAATAGTAATGTTCTTCATATTATTATTGTTGTTGTTGTTGTTGTTGTTGTTGTTGTTGTTGTTGTTGTTGTTGTTGTTGTTGTTGTTGTTAATACTAGCAGCAATATTAATAACTAGAGAATTGTTTTTATTATCATTTTTATTATATATTATCTGCTGTGGAAGAATCCGCAGTGATTGATGAGAATTGTTCTTATGTAAAATATCGTTTGCATTTGAATATATCCTATTGATGGCTACTTGACTTGAATGATTGTTTCCAACTAATTGATTATTATTAGGTAATTGTGGTGATGTTAATTTTTTGGGATGGCTTTGTTGAGTGTCAGTTTGAGATTTATCAATGTTTACTGCATTGTTATTCTAAATTGAAAATTAGAATGATAAATTGTCATATAAAACTTGAAATAAATTCATTATTTGCTTGATATAAATAATAATCACCTGTTTTGAAGAAGATCCAGTAGCTGTATATGTAAGATTATTTGAATTAATTACAGGATTTTTAATGGTTGCAGCAGTAGAAAAAGAACAAGTACTGGTAAAAGGAGTCAATAAACTGTCATTTGATTTTACTAGTTTATTATTAACTTCCTCTTCCTCATCATCATCTATTATAATTATTTGGTCCTGAAGGGTAAAAAAATTTTTTTAATGAACTGTTACTTGATATAACAATAATTATATTTTATTTATTTATCATTTCGCACCTCTTTAGGTAAAGCAATTTTTGATGACAATGTCAGGTTTTTTTCTGCATATTTTCGTTTCAAAACATTTGTCATACGGATTCTGTCATCATTTTGATGCTAATAATAATTAATATGTTAGTAAATAAATAAATTTATTTATTTATCTGTTTATTCATTTAATGCTATAAGAATTTTACCCATATTTTCTCAGAATTCGTTAAAGGTTCAGTATGTTTAGAAGTGTTCAATGAATTAGAATATATGGTTTGTTGTTGAATTAATCCCTCTTTTGATGCTTGATCAGCTGTTTGTTGTATGGAATTGGATTTCTGTTCAAGCAATCTAAATGATAGATGTGTGTCTCTAAGATGATAGAATAATCCCACCTTATTTTTAAAACCTGCACCTTTACAGGAATTCCAGTGACATTGGTATTCTAGTAAATTTTCATTCAACGAAATTATATGGTCAGTATAACAATGATTTAATAATTTTCCCTGTTCCCTATAAACTAAATTACAGTCTTTCCAACAACATGTGTAATAATATTCCTGTGGCATAATAATTATTGGATTAGAATGATTTTGATTTATTTCTGCATCCATATATCTATATATTTATGTTATGCGATTATATTTTTTTTTCTGCTTTATGCTTTACAATAAATTAATTCTAGAGGTTTTCATACTATAAAAAGAACGTGTAACATTAATCCTAATACTTAATTAATTCAGGTGATCGATACATTTTGATCCGTGTAACATAAATTATGATTGGTTATCAATGACGCGTATCACGTTAGACGTTAGCATATATTTTTTTCTGCAATTTTTGACAATCTTCCCTTCTGTTTCCCTATAATGTTGATGATTGGCTTAAAAATTTTCTGTGATACGGAAAATCTTTCCAATAAAAGAAATACGATTATTTAAATTACAGTTGGGATCTTTCCAAATTTGGAGACATTTATACAGCCCAAAGTATTTGACATAGTGATTGTACTCATATAATTTATTCGAACCATATTCGGATAAATCTTACTCATTTGAAATTCGATTTTTTGTTGAAATTCGTTGAAATTCATTGAAATTCGATTTCCAGCTGCAACATTACACGAATCTTGACTTTTTGCCAGCTACTACAAATGCTTGCACTTCATTGTTGAAGTAATAATTGAAATATGTTAGAAATTACTACATGAAAGATTATTTTAA